>JAGFPH010006077.1:51229-84933 GCA_018207615.1 Philaenus spumarius | reverse complement strand
CTAAACAAGTGTAGAATCTGTGGTTTTCGGTCTAATGAGACTTCAATGTTGTTAAAACAGTTTAGAAACCAGTGACAGATTATATTGGCTGTTGAATATATTTTATATCTCTCTGAAGTTGAGCAGCTGTTTGTCAGTCATGATCAAGAAATACAAATAGCATCGTCTTTTATCTTGCGTCTTGTAACTTTTGCTTACGCTTTTTCAAGTGGTACTTATTTTTACTGTACGTTATTATTTTGCAGTTTTGTGTAAATTTTGTTAATGTAAATTATGTAAAGATATTGTTTTTGTTTTATTTTGTGTTGAGAAATGGCAACGGTTTAAACTATACGTTAACGTGGTTACGTACCATTATTTCGCAAAAATTTTATTGTTAAAATAAATTTTTGAATAAATATAAATACAATTGACATACTTAAACAGACATATTTACTGTAAAAGCTATTTTTAAAGCTCTAATCATTTTTATTACTACTTTTAAATTAAAAAAAAAACATATTTTTTTATTTGTTTGCCCTAATATATTCAAAATAGGCCTACACAATAAAAAAATGTTAAACCTCAAGAATATTTTTAAAATTATTTATTATGGTCACATTTAGTGTAATAAAGTATTTTAAAAGCTCTAAACTCTATTATTAGCGAATTTCCATAGGAAAAATGAGCTATTGCAGTGGCCCTTATAGTGAGACCCAAGGTCGGGAGTAGCAAATGAGCACCGATCATGGTCCCCAGAACACATTTTGGGGGGTCATTAAAATTCATGTATATATATATATATATATATGTATATATGTGTTCGCACTCTAGCGGCCACATTTTAAGTCCGATTTTGTTCAAATTTGGTACACGTGTTGGTTGTCTATGTCGCTCGGACGAGTTCGTTAGCCAAAAAAATCCAACAACCGGAAGTACGTTTTTTGACCGAAAGTAACTATTTTTTTAGATTTTTACTACGAAAATTAAATATTTTTAGAGGTTTATCTAAAAATATAAATGTAGGATGTTATTCTGCACATTTTGTTTTTTTACGCGACCTTATAGCTCGCTTGGTTTCCCCAAAATGTAAAATACCATAAAAGTACCCGGTTCGAAGCCAAGTGGTGCAAACTTGCGAGGCCACTAGGCGCAAAAAAATTCTACTAATATATTGCGTACACACAGACAGCTATTCAATGCCTTCCCAAATTGATGGTTGATACCCTAAAACGTAGGCATATAAACTTAATTTTGTAAATTCGCACAACTCACGTCAGCGGTCCAGCTGCGTGGTCGGATTATTCTTATTTTTAATTTCATTACAAAACAAAATAATCGATTGATTTTTTTGACTGATTATATTCAAAATAGGCCTACTTAATGAAACATTTGTTAAATAATCTTTCAACAATTTTTTCCTTATTCTCTGTTTTATTTCGAACAAAATGACCCGTTTTCATTAGCCTTAAGTGCAAAACAGCAGGACGTTAAGCACAAAAAAAAAAAAAAAATTATATATAATAACTTATGTTTACTATTTATAGGAATTTTTTAGCGAATTTACAAAAATAATTCAGCAAACAGTAATATTTTAATTGGATCTGGTGGAGCAGCCAAGTGTCAAATAAATAGAGTGCAAAAGGTTCAAAATTGAATTGCCTTTGTTTCTACATCGTGGCTTTATTTTATTTATGTTGTGACAAAGTTATAGCAACAGGAAATTATGGCGCCAAAAATACTTTACAAATAACCAAGAAAACAAAATCATAACTTTTATAATTTAGTAACAGTAATTTTAATTGTAAATTCGTATGAATTAGTATTTATTACTTAACTCACAAATATTTGAATTTAAGTTTGTTGAAGCAAGATTAGCTTCATTGAGAACCCACTTTTCCATAGCAAATGTAAATAACTCTGGCCAACCACTGTTTTATTAGAACACAATAGACTAATACTAACAACATATCACATTAGATTACATTGTTTATTACAAACAGAAAACGGTGAATTTCAGCTGCCAATACATTACTTAATGTAAAACCTTCGATGTATAATAATTGCATGCGGCCTAAAATTAATTTACGAGAAACTAAACAATTAGAGCTGCTTCTTTAACGACTAAAAACTGATGTTTTCAAAATCTTATAAAACAAAACATACGGTTAGTACCAAGTTTTAAAAAGTGGCAGTTTATGCCGCCAATGTACGAAATATCTGATGATAAATAGACGACACACGAAGTTAAAATTGTAGGCTTAAAAATTAATCAAAGTAAAGTGTAATTAGTATTTAACGAAAGGATCTAACAAACTTGATGGTTTTAGATCAACAGAAATTAAGCAAATCTGGGGTTGTAAAATTACGACAGTAGATGGACAGCACAAGTAGATTTTAAACAGATGAGTAACTAGTGAAAATATTTTTACCTGTATTCATACTAAAATTCATTATCGTTGAAAAATACTCTCATTAAAAAAATGTCACTCTACTAGGTTTAATTTATTGAAAGAGTATTAAAATGCAAAAACAATATTTTTAGCACAATACACTTGTTTACATTTATAAATATATTTTTCGTTTATAAATATATTTTAGAAATAAAACCATCCATATTAAACCATTAAGATGAAATGATTTTTAAATGTAATGTAAATATTTAAAGAAACAACTAACAGCTACCCGAATCTTGCCTAAAAGAAATAAGATAAATATTTTCAACAAGCGGCAAGAAAATAAATTTATCTTTGAAGGTTGATGACTGATACAGGACAATCGAATCACAGAAAATTTAGTTTTTGATAAGTTTGATCTAACCGGGTTTATTTTCTACACAAAAATAGATTCTATTTTCAAAAAAAAGAATATCAATTTTTTGGATACATATTACCTCATTGGGTTGAATCGGAGAAAGGCAAGAACTCGAAATAAAAAAGTAAGAATATTTTCACTAGTTCGCTTATTTATAACAGTAATATATTTTGAACACAGACTGTACGTTCTACTACGTATTTAAAATAACTGCTTCGTCACATTTACAGATTAACTACTTGTTACTAACAAATTTGATCAATTCTACATACTTTGCTTAATCTGAAAGCTATTTCCATACATTCACTACAATCATAAATACTATTTACCAATTTTAACAGACTGAATTTTTAAAGATAGAAATTAGTTGTGTACTTAAAAAAAAAAAACAGGATAAACACAAATTGGTCCCTTAAAAATATCTGGAACAGTTGAAGAATACTGTGGGTGTAGATTGAGGAGTTCCTATTGGAATGTGTTGATTTAATCTGTTTGCAAGAAAATTTTTGATTTTACAAGTTTATTACCGAATAAACACGGAGTAAGACTGAAAAATATGTAAAAATTTCAGTTCGAATTCTGTGTGAATAGATTCTGAAATCGGGGAAGGATGTAAGAAAGAGATTTAAGAAGATTTTTATGCTTGTTTCAGAGGCCTTAGTTTCGTATCTTTATAATCTTGAAAACATTTTTGTCAGATTAAAATTGACAAACTATTAAGTTGTAGGCTAATTAATAATCACAAGTAAATTCTTTTCTTTAAGGAGAAATACAGGGTGAGGCAGAAAGAACTAGTTAGCCTAATAAACAAAACCAAGTAAGATAGGATATTTCTATTTTACTTTTTAACAAAGAATACACATAATACCGTTTAAGAATATGCAGTATTAACCCTCCCAGTGATGTCACCCTTGCCCAAAGTGACGTTCTCTCAGGGGCAAGATGCAACCAATTCTAACCTATGCGAGAATTTGCATAAATTTGCATATTTAAATCATCCAATCGTAATAAAACTGGCACCATTGGAAAGGAGGAAATTAATTAAACTTTAATTTTTGTATTTAATAATTTACATTAATAAATTTTTTAATTGCATTTTATGAATTCTTTGAACCTTTCTCTACAAAAAAGGTACAGAACACTTTTGGATTGGGATAGAATTACTATTTTTGGCAAATTTTTTTAAATATGTTTGCAAAACACTAAAAACCAGCTCGCCAATTTGAGCTATAACCAGGACACTGGTAGGGTTAAAGTGTTTAAAACAATACGTCACTCAAATGGCTGCCTTCATTGTTGATGCAGTACCGACGGAGTAAAGGGGTGGGGGCGTGTCCTGGAATAGCTGCATACGTGACGTTTTCAGTGTACGTCATGGCTTGATCTGGTGAACATCGTGCTTTTGTCGTGGAGCAGTTTATTCAAAATAGCGGATAGCCAATAACTACTCGACAGGCTTTCCGCAGACGGTTTGCTCTTGGTCGACGGTACCCTGTTCCCGATAAGAAAACCATTTATTCGTAGGTTTTGAATTTCCGAGAGATTGGTTCTGCATTGAAACAGAAGCCCCAAGGTCGACGACAGACAGTTACCGGTCCAGAAAATGTTGCTGCAGTGATAGGTGCTGTTCAACAATCTCCTCGACGTTCCGCAAAAAAGCATGCGATGGCCTTGCGATTATCCGAGCGAAGTGTGAGAAGAATCTTGCATCGAGATTTGAAAATGCATCCCTACAAGATTGTTTTGGTTCAAGAACTGAGTGGGAGTGATCACACAGTCCGTACAGCATTGTGTCAAGACATGCTTCGGAACATTCACCGAGAAGATGTTGTGACGAAGCATACACTACAGAGAATGGGCTCAACCAATGGAGGCAGCCATTTGAGTGACGCATTGTTTAAAACACATTATTATTGCATATTCTTAAACGGCATTATGTGTACTCTTTGTTAATGAAAATAAAAATATCCTATCTTACTTGGTTATGTTTTTATTAGCTCTCCAAATAGGGGAGTCCTTTCTGCCGCACCCTTTACATTCAATATAGGTTCAAGAACCTTAAAATTAAACAATTATTTACCATAGTAATCAGCAGTTGTATGGTTTAAAGTTACAGTTTAGAGTCCGTACATAATTATTGCAATTTTTTTATTTCTTGCAAAATCATTAGTTACAAAATAAAAATAAATTTATGCCTAAAATTAAATGCAAATTATATCTTACGATTAACTCAGTTGATGCGTAAAAGAATATGTCTTCCAAGAGAGGAAGTGCGAGTTAACCTCTGATTTTCGATCGTCAACTTTTAAAATAATATTGACTAGTGTATGGAAAATCTACAACATCCGAACCATTTTTGTTTATTGTTTTAATCCACTCTCTCTTACACAAAGTACAAAACTCGCCGTGTTTTACAAAACGCTTTTACAATATAGATTAGTTTTTAAAAAGTAAATACACACAACCCAAATTTGAGAAACTTGCTATAATAATTCAATGACAATGTATGCTGCGTTTCAATTTACAATGGACCAACGCTATTTCAATGTATTTTAGATAAAATAAAACCCGAACACAAAATCTCACAATAAATATGTTTACTAACCGCAAACGCGTTTCAACGACAATGTCGCCATCCTCAGTAATGCACGGGCTACAGTTATAACTACACTTTAGTTATAGTTTGGTTACTGTAGCCCGTGCATCACTGAGGATGGCGACATTGTCGTTGAAACGCGTTTGAGGTTAGTAAACGTATTTATTGTGAGATTTTGTGTTCAGGTTTTATTTTATCCAAGTTACTTTCTCACAAGTCAAGCTCATTAGTTATTTATATTTCAATGTAGGTAATTTTTTCTAAAATTGTAAACTAATTAATTTAAACAAATAAGATAAAATATTTTTCAATACAAATAAGTAATAGATAAAAGATTGGTAAATTCGAGTTCATAAAAATACTGTAATATAAAAAACCTACGCCTAATTAAATACAATTTTAAAATTGGTTTTTCTTTCACATAAACAATTTTTACGCATTTGTAATTTTCAGAATTTTTGTATAAGGTTGTAGATATAAATTGTTTATAATTTCCTACAAACAGGAGAAATAAATCTAAAATATACATCTTAACATAGGTAAATATTCTCTTTACATTGCACTTAGTTCGCACGACTAAAATTCTAAGTTCATTTTTGCACTTGAGAAAGCAAACGTACATACACTTAATGCAACAGCCGTTTTGTTATTCTTCTATTTTCAACAATTAATGACATTTTTACCTTTATTATTCTATAATTTTGTTAACACATACAATGGTTTTATACCGTACATTATATTGTAATTATAAACAATAAAACTATTTAACACTTTATCGTTCTTCTAATCTTCCTACTAAAATTATTTAAAAATAAAAGAAAACAATAAAGAAGAACGTAAAGTAACAAGAACAACCGGAGAAATGATCTCTATAAAACTTGGATACGGTTAATCGAGATGTTTTGGATCGCGTTTACTGTGATGTATATACAATACATGAAACTGTTGACAACAAACAGAAAGTCACTTAGTTAGGCTATGTCGTGGATCTGCTCTCCAGTCGGAAACCTAAAAAAATAACAACAAATGTAATTCTTAATAATAATAATAGTTATATTCAAAGGTAAATGTAGAAAGCATACAACTTTTAGAGAAATATTTTTGTCTGAGCAAACATTCTATAAAATCAGTTGACTTGGTTGAGGTTAGGTTTTCAAGATCATGAAAGAGCAAAACCAACAGGGAGTAAAGTTAACCGTCAAAGGAGTAACCCAGTCTCCTAGAAATAAGTTCTTACGTAAGAATACATTCTACCTATGTTTTAATTTAAGTTTTATCTTTCATAATCTGAATCTTCCTTCCCCACCTGGTTATGACACCAGGCCACAAAACCTATCTATGTTTTGTCAGGATCTAACAACCTAAATTACACGCACCACAGTCGTAGACCTGGTCTATTATGTTTTGTTTGTGACTGTACAGAAATCCCTCGCTATTCGTGGGGGATAGCTTCCGAGGAATTGCCGCGAATAACAAAACCGTGAATAGCGAAAACAAATCTTTATGTTCGTGGCATATAGAAAATTTAAAAACTTTATGTACTGATACCTATAATTACATAAGATACAGGCAGTCCTTGTTATACGCTGTCTCGCTTTACGCGATTTCGCTTTTACGCGGTAAAAAAAGTCCTTGCAAGGTTTAGTATTTGAGCCAAGTTGTTTGGAGTGTATACTACAGTAATTTTATAAGTTATTGGAGCGTTGTTTGTCATCTCACTGGCCCCCAAGTTCAGTGCTCTCGTAACAGTACCTCTACCCAACCCCTACTTGCTTTGTCATTGTCTGGGTTTGTCTATTTTTAGAACTTAGTCTGAAAC
Organism: Philaenus spumarius; assembly: GCA_018207615.1. NCBI lineage: Eukaryota > Metazoa > Arthropoda > Insecta > Hemiptera > Aphrophoridae > Philaenus > Philaenus spumarius. Next base: position 77,725 of record JAGFPH010006077.1, on the reverse strand, counting down.
ACTCCAACTTATTTTTCTTATAAATGCCCTACTGGTTGGGCACTAATTTACAATACTACAACTTGTGCTATTTTTAACTACTGATGTAATTCAAAACACAAAGCAAGTTTACAATTTTAACAACTTCTTTAATTGAGAAATGAAAAATTAAAATATATATATACAAGTTATTCACAAAATAAGTTAATTCAAAATCAAATGTTCGTTTCAGTCTTTTTTATAACACTCTTAATCTCGGGGGTTAGTGCCGACTTTTCCCAATATTATTATTGAAACAAAATTAATTATTAAAAAAGTTATTAACGATAAAATATGAAAATTGAAAAGGGGAAAATTAAATAGTACAATGGGTAAAGTGTAAGTGTATGTAGGTGTATAAATGGGAGTTATAGCGAAGTTAAATTTATATTAATGGTCCAAACAAATTCTTCTTATAGAGATATTTTATCAAGTCTTTCCAATTTTACAATGTTCAAGTTCACTAAATGGATGGTTTGAAATATATAGAGTTAATTCTGTAAGTAATTATAGGCCTATGGATAGATCTCACCCAGATTATAACTTCTTCTTATTATTATTTTATTTTAAATGATTACTAATGATTACTGCACTTTACTTTATATAAAACAAGATATTTATGAAACGTTGATAAAGTTTTAACACTGAAAATCTTCACTTGAAATCGTCTATTAGAGAGCTTTGGTCATACGTCTTCCTTCTTGGGCGTCTATTCAACAATTAAAATCCTGGGATCCAAACTGGCTTGCTTTGGGCCTTCAGGAAATGGGTACATAAGGCCTGGTGAATTTCGTATCTTCTGGGGTTTGGATTGTTGTGCAAGAAAGTGTAATTTAAAATGTTGTGTATTGATTTGGTGTCGTTTTAACTAAATTTTGGAATAATTTTGTCTTACAACTAATATTGAATAATAAAATTAAAGAGAAATTGATTAAATAAGAAATTTACATGAAAATACCAAAAATAGCTCCTTGTACAAATTATTCTCTAACATCTACTATTTACAATTAAAACTATACATTTGGCTTTTTAAACTTGGATTTCCGCGGTGCAAGCGGTCACGTGACTTTGGGCGTGGCTTAATAAACATGTCCTACACATATCTAGCTTTAGCCGGTGTTTCGTTGACTTTCGGAGAATTATTATGGCTTAACGGTATTTCCTATGAAATTTTACCAAAGACATTTTTGATGTAGAATCTTTAGTTCTATCTGATGGTGTTGTTCATTTTTTTATTTAAAATTTGGTTCTCTTAGGATCGGTGATTATATTTCTGATATGGCCTAGATTTTAGTATGCCGGTCTAGTTTCAAGTGGATTAAAAAAGGGAATTTTGGTCGATTGCTTGTTGATTGAGTTAATCTTATAATTTGGATGGATTGGTTGGTTAATTTAGATGAATTTTGATATAGGAAAGATAGGAATACGAGGTCTAGAAATATTATTAATTATGTAAAATGTTATCGAAAGTCGGGTGTTTAGAATCTTGTTAATTTGTTGCTTGCGATTCCGTCTGCTAGATGTCGTCGTTCGGATCGTTTATGAATGGTTTTTACTATCATACTATCAGTCTTCTGTCTCTCTCGCACTCATGCGTGTTTAGTTAAAATACAGTAATGTATGAATCTTTTGATGGATTGATAATTTTATGGTATATTTTGAATTGTTACAAGTCATGTCAAGGCATCACGCTGACAGGCTATCTTTCGCCGTTCGCTGTCAGTAGCGAAAATATTGGTACGAGTGATAATCTAAAACATAGTAAAAACTTAATTTCTTTCAAAATATTTTGCTGTAATTTTAATTAATTTGACTTGCTGGACACTAAATTGATGTCTCCAACTAAATCACTGTACAGTACAGTATGCCATTACCTTCATTTGCACAAGTCCACTTGTATTCACACAGAGGTGTGTTGTAGGGAAATCCTTTCTTGTATGTTTTCTTGTATTTGTGAGTGTTTCGCCGACATGGTATTTATACAATGTTATTAAGTTCATACAATAATAATTACAGTACATACACTGTAATAATTTATGAATTTTGCATGTACTTTATTGTTATTTAATAAAGTATTTTTTCTTTTTTTAGCGACCCTGAATACCAAGCCCGCAAATGTCGAGGGATTACTGTACTTGTTTAAGCGATAAAACCCTTCCCCTTAATAGTAGCTTCCTTTCTCCTCCTCCACTATAAGTGGCCTACATGCTTTCTAATATCACTCATCAAAACTGACTGAGTGCGACAGGTATATTTTGCAACCTGGTCTAAACTCCCATGTGCGAGCAGCTACGTAACCTTTATATCCGGTCTACAGTCCTGTGCATGACTAAATAAGTTTATTTTTAAAGTTATTAAGAGTGTAGTGTAAATTGTGTTTAGGTGTTTGTTGTACATTGTTTTTATAAAATGGATCACAGTAGCTAATAACGTATTCTTGATTTGTAATTGGAACCCATCTCAGGAAATAATGAACTATTAGCTGAGCAGATAATGGCAAAGTATCAACTAAAAGATATTGTATCACTTTTTCAGTACAGTAATCAATTTGATAATACGTTTTTACAAAGCGACAATGTTTATTTATAAAAGTGTAATTTGCTTTTATTTGTATCTTTGTATTTAGTGTATAGCTATGTATCATCTAAAAGATAATATTCTAACTATTCTAAAAATTTGGCGAGTAAAAACTAATTATTACTAATTATTATTATTATTTTAGTCAATTTTAATTATAACTCAAATTAACCTCCCCCCCCCCCTCCAACCACCCATGAGAAATCATAACATTGTTAACCCTTTATGTTATTTATAATGCCTACAAACAATATTACCGGTAATAACTGTTTGCTTTAAAAACCAACTGGTTCATTTTTTAAATAAACATGACAAATTCATCTAAAAATGGCAAAAATATGTGGGGCAGTGATGACGCGCCCAGGATTCGCGGCAGTTAAAGGGTTAAGGTAGTAGCTGGAGGAAAAACTAATTTTTAGATGTATTATTCAAGTGTATGTTATGTATTTTCTATATTAAATTTAGCAGGAGGCACAAAAAGAGTTTATATTAGCTTATCTATAACGATATCTATAATTTAAAATTAAAAAGTATATATAAATTAATACATATTTTTTTACAAACCTTTATTTTCGTTTACTAGCTTTTTCTGCGAGTTTTTCAGCCTTTTTCTGCAGCCTTTCTTTTTCTTTTCTCTCTTTGTCATGCTGCCGCCTCTCCTTTTCGACTTGAACTCTTAATTCCTTCAGCTTCCTTTTAAGTCTGGTTTTATCGTCTCCGGCGACGCCCAAAACTTTGAGATCGCGGGATTCCAAACCTAAAAGTGTTGTTCCCGTCACCTGTTGCTCTAAGAATCGAGGAATATGCTGCTCAAGTCCTAAAGCTAGCAGCCACTGGCAAACCTAAACAGACAAATTATAGGTAAGACCTGATTTTAAATTCAATACGGACATACCACATTGTTATCACCAGGATAAACTGAAAAAATTGTATTTTTCATTTGAACAAAATAAGTGAATAGTGTTGCATAGATGTTAGCTTATTATTACTTTCTCTTAAAATTTACCCAGTTGGTCTCATTTGTTTTTAATCGGCTGGGAGAAAAAGAAAGATATTAGAATCTATCACTCTTTACAATAATGTACGAGGAAAGTAACCTCCGTTTGCTTACTGCGTGGGAAGTGCCGCATTTCTTGCGCCGGCGTGCATGGCAGGTCTGTCGGCGTCGAGCCGTGGTAGAGTGAAGGTCGTCCGAGCGCTAGTTGTTTTTCAGTCGCTTGCCAAAATGGGTGCTGCAATAGAAAATCCCTAGAAGTGTGAAGTGTGTGCTGTCATTCGATTTTTCACAGCTAAACAATATTCGGCAGTACCAATTCATAGAGAACTTTGTGCTGTGTATGGCACAAAGGTAATGAGTGAAGGAGTTGTTCGGGAATGGGTGCGCTCGTTTAAAAATGGCCGAACAAATGTCCATGACAAAAGAAAGAAGTGGCAGACCATCTATGGTCACTGATGAACTGGTAGAGAAAATCAACGCAAACATTCGTGACAGCCGACGATTCACCATCTCAGAACTTTCGGAACAATATCCACAAATTTCCAGGACTGTTTTGTACGAGATAGTGATTGACAGGTTAGGCTACCGAAAGTTTTGTGCTCGATGGGTCCCGAAAATTCTTTCAGAGGACCACAAAGCTCAATGATGACCTCGGCTCTGGACTTTCTGATGCGTTATGACCAAGAAGGAGAATCTTTTCTCAACAGAATTATGACAGGAGGTGAAACTTGGGTCAAGTACGTGAATCCTGAGTTTAAACAACAGTCGAAGGTGTGGGGTCACAAGGCATCGAAAGCACGGCAAGATTTTTCCGGCAGAAAGCGCATGGCAACGGTGTTTTTTGACTCAAAAGGATGCTGCTGGTTGAATTCATGGAAGGTGGTGCGACAATCAATGCGGATTCGTACACTGCAGCACTGAAAAACCTACGACGGGCGGTCCAAAAAAAAACGCTGTGGTCTTCTTTCATCTGGCATCATTTTCCTGCACGACAACGCTCGTCCTCATGCTACTCAGAAGACCAAAGAACTTCTGGGCCAGTTCAAATGGGATGTTTTAGGCATCCATCATACAGTGCACATTTGGCTCCCAGCGACTTCCACCTATTTATGCGTATGAAGAAATGGCTTGGATCCCAACAATTTGAGGATGATGAAGAGCTCAAAGATGCGGTCACCGGATGGCTCAAGGCACAGGCGGGAGATTTTTTTGCAGAAGGAATTTCAAAGTTAGTTAATAGGTATGATAAGAGCTTAAATGTTCATGGAAACTACGTTGAAAAGTAAAGGAAAGTCGTAGTTTTAAGGTGTATATAATAAAAAAAAATTATCTACTTCTGTGATTTATTTATAAAAAAATGGAGGTTACTTTCCGAACAACCATCATGTTTGACGTTTATAGGTGCTCTGCACTCCATTGAAAATCTAAACAATTTTTTGTAAATGTGTTACTATTAGATTTCTATTAGTATTTGAGTAAAAATCCATCATCCGATTTTTTATAATGGAATGATTCCAGCTATCGAATACTTTGCTAAAAAAACATGGCTACTTAAAATGTAAAAAGTAACATTATTAGTGAATTTCCATGGGAAAGATGGTGCAGTGACTCTTAGGCTACGGCCTGAGTGGAGCGTGGCGGTCAGAGTTTGTTATGGCGTTCCGCTGGAGTGCAACGACTGGCCTCAGTGAAGAGCGTGCAACTGTGGCGTGCAGTAGTGCTAGACTATTTTTGCGAATGTTTATTTTGTGATTTATGTGGAAAATTGATACGACCTCATCTTTATTTTTCGATATGGTCTTGGAAGAAAATGCATACCTAAAATTAGACTTATTTAACGTGAAAAGGGGTCCAAGTTCAATAGTGAAAGAGAGAAATTTGGAGAGTTTGCTACGTTGAACGAAACTGTAAGATCACAACCTGATAAATTTCGAGGTACAGCAGAAGTAACTGTAAATTAATTTACATTAACTGTACAGCAGAAATTATTTCCTCAAACGACATGCTGACAACACGCTCAGAACGCTTCAAAAGACAAATTGGTTTGAACCGAACGCTCGCCGCTCCAGCCGACGCTGCAAAGGACGCTGCACGCTCCGCTTTTAATTCCTGATTCCAGGCCGCGCTCATGCTTCAGAACAAGATTGATTTGAACGCTCCACGCCCCGCTGCACAAACCGCTCCACTCAGGCCGTAGCCTTATGGCGAGACCTAAGGTGGCCAATGTGCACTAATTATGGTCCCCAGAACAAGTTTTGAGGTGTCATTAAAATCAACGTTTTTTAATGTTGCGTCAAGAAACTTTGTAGGCAAACTTCAGATTCGGATTCAGCACCAAAAAAAAAAAAAATGGAAGAAATCAAAACTACCCCAAAACTTTCCCGAGGGGGGGGCTCTTTTAAGCACAAATTGACTGTATTATAAGAAAAAGCATTCAACCATTAATACCTAAACATTAAAATGAACTAAGACATGTTGGCTGGAAATTGAATTAAGATGGACTTCAATGCCGTTGGTAACAAGGTTCAACCATCTGATTCAAACCATTCAAATGAGCTAGCACTACCTGAGCTAAGGTGTGCTCTATAGCTAAGTACAAAAGCATTGGTGCGAAATTCCAAAGTTCCCAGGTTCAAATCCCGATTTTGGTCTATGTTTTCCACATTTGGTTCAGTTAGTGTATTGTCATACAATAAGGCTGCGTCAACATCATGACAAACTGTTGGTACTACTTCAAGATGATAATTCAACACAACAACCGTTCAAAGATAATGAAATATTGCAATATCAGTAGCCAAACTTCTGTACATTTGAATGGTATTGGTTATATTACTTAACAGATTTTCCGAGATCAACAGATTTAAAAATTAGTAGAACTCTGGTCCAATGTAAAGGTTTGCCAAACAAAGACTGTGATGAATGACAAAATGGCAAACTATCGTATCCCACACTACTGTTTAATAAAGAAATATTAAAATTAAGCATTAAAAATCTATTAAATTAACAAACAGACTTCAACCGTCTATTATTGTAACGCTAATAAACTATTGACTGTTATGTTTTACGAAAAAATATTGTCAAAAATTATTAGAACCACTATAAATTTTTTCTAAAGCAACAGTTTTTGACATACCTGTTCCTTGGACCAATCAGAAACCGGAGCTGTGTGCCAAATGTGAGAGGATGATTTCTTCTCACTATGAATAGATGAATTGAGATCAGAAGGCTGTGGCGGACACCAAACATCGCTGGAATCTAAGTAAATCATCGATTTTTAGACAGTCAGATGTTATATTCACTAATAATAATATAAAGATATCATATTTATTATTAATCACGTTTATTTTGTTGATTCTTCCTTTCCCAACTGTTAGTAAAAAGGGAATAAAACAACCTTTAATTATTTAACAATAAGTTTTACAAAGTAATGATATTATTTAGTCAGTTTTGCACTAAAATCTACAAACAAATCTAAAAACAATTTAAAATTGCAAGTAGTTGTTTATATCAATAACTTAACATTGGCTCAAAGAGTTTATATATTCCTTAAAAATGTTTCTGTTTGTATTACCAACAATTTTAGGCTACTAGTGTTCCGATAAGTAGGGTTCTATCACGTAAATAATAACATCACAATTTGAATTTACCTGATGATCCCAATTTACTTGGGCTAGGATCTGCCGTGACCACTCCTGGGGACACGCTCCCAGAAGACGACGGTGAACTTTGTGTGTGCTGCTGCCAAGCGAATTGAGCTCCTAAAGTTTGTGGTATACATGGCTTTTTGACTGAAACATAAGATACTATTATTGAAGTTTAAAAATCTAAAATATGAGCTATTATTTAAGTTACCACAGCAATTTTTTTTCTGACTATCAAACCCATTCAAAATTTTGTTTACTTTTTATGTAAATAAAACCGTTGTTTACAATGCTCATAAAAAAAAAAAATAACATTATTAGACATCACTTGTCTTGCTTGGTCACCCGATATTACTGTCCCAGATTTCTTCCTGTGGGGATATTTAAAAGACCGTGTAACCCACAGGCATGTCAACACAACCCATGAGCTCAAAAAAAACTTTGCTGATAAAAATGTGGAATTGATGAAGATCTGTAAGCATTTGTATGGTAACAAAACTCTTGCAAGACTGCATATATTTTAAGATAGGCCATCTCTCTGATGTGAAGTTAAAAAAATAATTTTGTAAATAATGGATAATAAATAGCATCTTTCAAAATTTAAAGAATATATCGACTTGTTATTATTTTAATTATTACACACTTATTGTTTACTACTAGTAGGGATGGGTCGATTCTCGATACCACCGATACTTTAGTTTTGGTATCGGTATCAATAGCTGAAACTCGATACCTATACCAAGAGATACTTAGTTGTCAGACCTGCCCGTTCTCGTATTTAGGACGGATTCACGGCTGAGACTCCATGAATGTAACCTCCGGTATTTGCAATTGCATTCTCTGTATTTTAACTCAATTCAGGATTTAACAATAAATATCAGTAGGGAAAAATGTAAAACATTATTAATTTTATGCATGTAGACATTTTCCCCAGTAAAATGTTTTAGGCAATTCTTTCCTTTGTTGTAAACGCTTCTTGTTTTATTTTTACACAAGAAGTCTAGTAGGCTCAAGGTCAACCACTTATGGATTCGTTTGTTATCGTGTCTATTTATAGAATTAGGGTGTCTACTGTGACGAAAAATAACACATTTTATAGATCGGTAACAAAAGTATTTAATTTCCATAGTGCCTTTTGATTGCTTTGTAATAATGTTTATTACTTTGCATCTAACTGCCTATATGACACTCTTGCTACATTAGATAAGAATGTCTAAGATTTTGGACTATAGCATGTCAATAAGACCAACCTTTTAAAGTCACAGTGAATAGTTGACCTCCACACTAGTAAGATGTGGTCATATCAGGAAGTCAGTTTTTAATATTTTTTTTTTACTTGTACTGCAGTACCTGAACTGTTATGTTATATTTATTTATGTGTAATGTGTGTCAGTATTATGTGTGTATGTGTTTATTCATCTGATGATGGTGTATGTTATACCGAAACAGCTGTAATAAAATATTAAAATATACTAAACTCAAGATTGCTACTTGACGTAAGTACTTAAAAGTATTTAAACTTTAAAGTAATAATTCTATTTGTTTGAAGTAGGGTAAAACTTTTTGGGACTTACGTTACTCGTGATTTATGATTTGTATGCGAGTCTCGACGGAATTCAATTGTTTTACTTTTATTTACTCCCGAAAATAGCGACGTTTAATTTCCACTTTTTCCAAATTTAACAACTGTCATCTAAATAACATTTTTGTTGACCTTAGCCATTGTAATTTAAATTAAGTTTTAACGCCGGCGTTTTATAAAATTAGCGCTAATAATATTCGGACGTCATATTCTTTTGTGGACATTCGTCATTTTATTTTAAATACTATTTCAAAAATGTTAGTCGGGTATACTAATCACAAATAATTGTATTCGGGCATCGATTTTTTTGCGGGCATTCATTGTGGTACTTAAATCATGTTTTATCACTGATATTTCATTACCTAATTGTATTCGGGTTTCATTACCTTTCGTGACAACTCACTGCGGTATATTAAATTACGCCTTAAACGCTGTTATTTCATAAAATTAAGGTACTGCTAATTGTGTTTGGGCGTTAATTTCTTCCATGTACATTCGCTATTGTATTTTAAATAATATTTTACACAGTTTTTATTAAATTGGACTAGGTTAATTGGATTTTCTTATGCGGACATACGCTGTTGTATATTAAATTGCGTTTGAATGCCGCGTTTTATAAAATTAGCACTAATTATATTCGGGCATCGATGTTTGGCTGGCATTCACTGTGGTACTTAAATTAGTTTTAACGATGACGTTTTTTAAAATTAGCGCTAATAATATTCGGAGTATTCTTTTGCGGACATTCGTCATTTTATTATAAATAACATTTCAATAATGTTAGTTCATAAAATTGGCACTAATTATATTCGGGCATCGATTTTTTGCTGGCATTCACTGTGGTACTTAAATTAGTTTTAACGCTGGCGTTTTTTAAAATAAGCACTTTTTTTTAGGTATCGGGAATTGAGAATCGATTTTCAAAGTATCGGTATGGAGAATCGAAAAATCTGGTATATACCCATCCCTAGTTACTAGTGATCAAATCGAGATTAAGTTATTTTGTTTTCCTCTAATTTTGTTGTTTATTTGTGAAATCAAGTAGGCCTTTTGCAACGTAAATTTTGCTGATGAATTTATTAAAATATTCTCTTGAAATTATTAATATTTGTACAAAATACACAAATGTATTCAAAAATAACTATATAAACCCTGTTTAACGATTTTTTTAGTTGTACCTATTCGACTATAAAATTAAAATAAACCTATTATTCCCCAAAAACAATACATATATTTTGAAATTGCTTTCTTTTTAATTGGATGAATAGTACATATTTTTACAAGTAAAAAAAGTAAAAAGTACAACTCTACCAGTATTTTTAGATGAGTTACACATTTTTTACAACATCATGACAAAATTGCCATTTCATCCTGGGCTTTCTGCTTTCTGGCTTAAAAGTGTTGTTGTATTTAAAATCTTACTTCTTAATGCTCGAAGGAATTTTTTGTGAGCTCAGCCACGCTTTTATTGCTTGGCCTATTTTGACGATTGATATGTCACATTAAAAGGATTTTTTCTTAAGATTTCCAAAAGTCATCAATGTCCTCAATCACCATGTTTTATCCTCAATCACTAGGGCTCTGTCCCTTTAGGCATCAAACTTCCCATTTAAGTCTTACAAAAGAAATATTTTATTGAGTGTATGCCACATGTGTTTTATCTTAATTAATCTCACTAAAATAAACAGCTGTCTTAAGTAATTATTTTCATCTATATAAACTGCTCTATTAAGAAACTAAATATTTGTATGTATCACAATGTTGTTTACATTTTTATTTTTTATAATGTTTGTTTTCAGTTCACTGAGTATTTAATGTGTATGGTATATATTATAGTTCTGTAGATTTAGTGAGATTATTAGTTAATTAGAAAATGTCACATGTACCATTGGTAGCAAATTGGGATTGTGTAAACCACAGAAATTACAAGGTATTAAAATCAAGCAATGGCAAAACATTGCCGGGAACACTAGTTTTATATTTAATTTTAAAATTTTAAGACCCTTTTAAATGTGTCAGTTGGTTTTAAAATGCAATTTACCCTGCTTCTTAATTTTTGTACAAAAATCTGTTATTCCACAACAACTTTTGCTTCAGGCCTTAATTTCAATAAACTTATATGGGCATTATAGCTTAATATACGCATAACATTTTCAGAGTCAACACTTTTACATTGAACATACCTTTAGCGTTAGCTTCGTTCACAGCCTGTCTTATTTCATCAACCAGTGATTGAGAAACGTTGTTAGCATTCATTTCAGATGTTCTCCTTTCTCTTTCGGCCAACACCTGTTTGAGTTGTTCTGCCAAGGAAGGAGGAGGACCAGCTAGTTGAGCTGAAAATATATATGTGTAAAAGCAGTGTTCATTCTCAATTATATTTTTAAAAAACCCTCATTTCATGATTAAACTTCATACTAAATTTACTAAACAAATTTAATACATTGTTTGACAGGAGGGCTTTTTTAAGGGTGAAAGCATTCTTTTCTTTGATTTGCTCTCAATTATATGAGGGCTATTCAGAAAGTAAGGAATGTTTCCGTCTGACGCCGCTAGGGGTGCGCCGATCACTTATATTGTGGTGTGTGCGTGCTCGGCGGCTTCCTGCTGTACCAACGGGAACATTTCTGCCCTGCCCGTTTTTTCGATATTCAAATTTGAAATGTGCTCTGCAATTGAAAATCCTGCCAGTTGTGAGGTACGAACGAACGTTCATGATGAAGAAAAGAGTGGACGCCTGAGCATTGTGACTAACGATCTGGTCGCTAAAGTTGATGAAAAGGTCGCAAAAACCTCCGTTTCACAATAACGGAGCTTTCGTTTTGTTTTCCACAATTTTCACGGACTTTGTTGTTTGAAATTGTCACTCAAAAGCTACGTTACTACAAATTTCGTGCAAGATGGGTGCCAAAAGTGCTGACAGACCACCATAAAAGGTCAGCGAATCCCCCATTCGCTTTGACATTTCTGTACGCCTACCACACACATGGTGAATCATTACTGCATTGAATCGTAACTGGTGAGGAGACTTGGGTGAAACACGTCAATCGCGAGACAAGACTAGAGTCCATGGAGTGGGAGCACAGAAGATCCGACAAAAACCCAAGGAAATGTCTGCAAACCTTGCCAGCGAGGAAGATTATGGCGACTGAGTTTTGGGATAGGCAAGGAGTGCTGCTTATTGATGTTCTCGAACTTGGTGCAACAATAAACTCTGAGCGGTATTGTCAAACTTTGCGCAACCTTAGGAGGGCAGTTCAAAACAAGCGCCGAGGAAAGTTGTCGTCCAAAATTTTGATTTTGCATGACAATGCCCAACCTCACACAGCAAACCGCACTCAAGAACTCCTTAATTCATTCAAATGGGAGGTTTCCCTCATCCGCCCTATAGCCCCAATCTAGCAACACAGCGCTTTGACAATCACGAGAATGCTTGGGGTGCGCGTCGCTGAGTGGCTGAGAGCGCAGGCGGCAGATTTCTACGAAAGGAATTTCAAAGCTTGTTCACCGCTATGATAGGTGCCTTAATTTGTTTGGTGACTATGTGGAAGAGTAGTAATTTAGTCGCTCTTTCAGATGTATATAATACAATGTTTTTCTTGTACTTAGTCTTTTTTTAATTCCAAAAGGTTCCTTATTTTCTGAATAGCCCTCGTACATTTCATATTGCAGTAGAGAAGTTCAAATGTAAAAATTCCTAGATGGCACCAGTTGATATAAAAGTAACTGATACATCTATAATAGACGCTGACACATCTATAATACTGTTTATTTATGTTAAACATACAAAAAAGTAAATACAAATTTTTTTTTTTTTTTTTTTTTTTTTGTATATGTCAAGCTTCTGGATTATTATTATAAATATATCTATTGCATTTACCTTTACTGGTCTGTTTAAAATAATCCTTATTAAAATGTTACTTAGCTACGGCCGTTCAAATACACTGTTCATGACTAGCGCGAAGCCTGATGATGTCTCTGAGCAGATGAAACAGTCGTAGCTAAGTAACATTCTAATAAGGATTATTTTAACCCGAGAAACGGCAGACAACACGCCTTGTGTCGTCTCAAATTCTCAAAACTATACAATTGTCCCGTTTCAGACAACACAACTTGTATTGAATATTTCACCCACTAAAAATCATCCAATCTCAATGAAACAAAAACCATTGGTAAGGTAATGTTTCAAACTTCAATTTTTGAATTTACAATTTCTTTCTAAAACATATATTTAAATATATGTAATAATTGTTTTAAAATTTTTGTTTTCCAAAAAGCTAATGCCGCACGAGAAAACGCAAGAAGAATTTACTCAACTTTGTCACTTCTGTAAAGCTCAATATCCCTCGACAGAACTGTTTTGGAAATAATATAAAGATACCTTCGGATTCGTCACGATTTGAACTTTCTAAAACTGCCTTCCAATCAGTCGTCACTCTTATAGTTCAGAAAATGTAAAGTTTTCTGCAAACCCTTGCAATTGGACAGTTTTCAACCAATGAGAAAGCGCATTTTGCAATCGAAATATCTATTACAATTCGATTTATTTGTATAGATATGCTTATATCGATCTGAAGACAAAATTTTAAACTTTCGTTTTGTGTGAAGTAGAACCACATTTACTGTCACGATTTTATTCACACAGTTCTGGGAAATACAGACATTTGTTGAATTCAATACACTGCCTCCCAACTTTGGATTTTCCCTAAATTTTACTAAAACGTTTAGATAAAAAAGCTAATTTCTTCCGTCTAATATTATTATTGCAGTTTTTTTTTTTTTGGTGCACATGAACCACTTTAAGTTGTAGTCAGTACCAATATCCATATTATGAAACTTTCCAGGCAAAATAGCAATAAATTGGGGATCAAAAAGATTAGATTAAATATCAAAACCCAAATACAGTTGAACTTGGTTATAGCGCCTCCGAAGGGACCAAATGAATGTTGACGCTACGTCCGAGTGACGTTATAAAGATGTACCAATAGGAAATCATATTTTTGTTACCTTGAGTGAAAGGACAAACAACTATACAGCGTTACTATTATTGGCAACATTATTCATGACGTTTGTTAAAAAGAAAAAACATACTTTTCTTTTAATGTACATTAGGGTCCCGATAATTGGAGCTGAGGTAACCCAAAATTATAAATTAGGTAACATTGGTTAATGTGTAAAGTTTTAATGAGTAAATACATGTAGTGTGTATTAACAAACTGTATTAAAAAACATGCAACAATTAGTGTCAACAATACTGTGTGGGGGGGGACAACTGTCTGATCACAACTACGTAAATGTCTCGCCATGCTATACGATTGAGTCTAGCCGCGCTTTTGTAGTGTCCGAACACTTTCCCAGCAACGTCATGGAAAGTTACACACAGCACACAACTGTCACTGCATACCGTGTGAATTGTTCCTTAGGAGGGGTGGGAGAGTTAACAGTGTTGCTTGTAGTAGAACCCCCCCTCTACCGACTTTGATGGGACCCGCCGGAGGTTTTACATGTGCAAACAATACGTAGTTTGCTTATTTCGCGTCTTGATTCTGAGGAGGGAGAAAACAGGCGGCCTGAAATCAAAGGAAAGGGGGAATTCTAACATTTTTCAAGTTCTGAGAAAACTGAATTCAAAGTTTGACATTGATATTTTGTACATTTATGACGTTACAACCGAGTGGTTAAAATATTTATTGATGCTAAAACAGGAGTTTATAATAATGTAAAAGATAACGATTTGACTATGTAACGTATGCAAATCCATGAAGACTGTAATGTGAAATTGTGTAGAGTAGTATACTAAATTTTTGAAAAAATAGCCTAGATTAGTTTTTCCTAAATTAAATTAAATAATGAAAATGCAGAAAACATTTTTTATTTAAATAACAATTCAAAATTAGTATGCAGACAATTTTAAAGTTTAATATGGAATTATTTCAAAATAAATAATAATAAATGCAGACAAGTTATGGAAAGAAAACTTTTATTAATTGGTTTGGCAATTCAAATCTTTCATAGCATTAGTAGGCTACGTTACCTGAAGCATGCATCGGATGACAAATGCTTATTAAACAAAAATAGTGACAAACAAGTCTGGCTTATATAAACAGTGCGTTGATCAAGTGTAGCTTGCATCGTGAGAAAAAACTCTTCCACAACAGATAAAGACGTTGGCTAGACGTTTACAACAGATAACAGCACAGCTGCACGACTAGTGCCGTCTGCAAAAGTCCAGTTTATGCAGGTGTTCGATTTGAGACGATTTTTTGTTGAAAAGATGAGGAGTAAGCACGATAAATAGGCCTACTTTCTAGAAGCTTATGAAAATGTGCTAGGATACCGTGGAATAAAGTAAGACCAGTTGATAGATAGACTCCTTCGAGCAAGCACCTCGTCGTAAACGTCGTATAAGTTGAAAATAATTTTGTCGTGATTATGTTGTAGTTACATCGATTTGTCACATAATGAAAGAACATTTCGTCGTTTAATTAGAGTTTGTGTATTGAATTATATTTATTTGGAAGTATAATTAGAACTTTGTAGTGGACATGCCCGGTAATTTCGTCGTAATTGATTGGTGTAAAAGTACAAATTGGGCAGTCTACGTCAATACTGCAAGTACTAGATTTTAACATAGATAATTTTATTCTAGAAAAGGTCTGCATTTAAAATAAATTAAAAATAATATTTTATAAATAATTTTTTCAAGATTTAAAAAATATTAATTACAAAAATTCTTTTAATAAAAGATTTTTCTTTGTGTATGGTATCAAAAATAGTAATGTGTCATTAAACAGTTAAAGTCAACTATTAAGTGTGTTTAGTTTTCACCTTGTCTCCACCATTCACGAACCAAGTACTTTTTTTGCAGTTACGAACTTAACCACAAATTATTAAACGTAACATTTTAATCAGCTGTTCTTTGTTTATAGTTGTAACTTGAAGTGATTTTAAGGTTAGGAAAATTTATAGTTCAACATTTTTGATTCATTTCCACTTCAAGTAGATAATTTTAATAAAATATTGCAACAAACTTTGACTTAGTAAATTTACATCATTACAAACGAGATTTTGTGTTACAACCGGACCTTAAAAAAAATGGCGCTACGCCTGAGTTGACGCGTTAAAACCAAGTTCAACCGTATCTTTAAAAACTAGAATTTCTAAATGAGTTAAACAAAAATATTTCTTACTAAGTTTACCTGCATGGTGAGGGTGCCAAGGATCAGGACTGTGTTGGTGCAGCATCGAGTATTGTTGTTGTATGGTTGTCGCTGTACTAGTATGGTGTTCTTCTCTCTCTACGTATTCTATATATTGTCTTCTTCTGTCTTCATCGTCCGAACCTTCACAGCTGTCGTCCAAACCATAATCCTGTAAATTACACAGATGACATCAGTCTACGTTGAGAGTTTGTAAAGATTAAAAAAAACATTAACCATTGATGGGTATGACTAATAAAACATTTCAACTTATCTAGTCTACTACAATTCAAGCAATCATTTTAATTTGTCTAACACTACTCGGGTGACCGTTTACTTCCGGCAACTTAAACAAGTAAAACACTAATCATTATCGGACTTTCAACAATCAGTGTAAAACAAATAATTTAAAAGCGCATCTAGCCAATGTTGAGAGATTTTAATTTGCAACTGAGTATTTCGTTTACGATTGGTGCAACACCCAAAGTTGTATCGAGTGAAATTCTCAATTTCATAGGATATACTTAAAGGTGAAGGCCAAACTAGGGGAAGTAATTCTGCATAATATACTGGCGAAATCCTGTAAATACAGGTCCGGAAATGCTTTGTTTTCAAGTTATCCGCCATTTTGTTGTTTTTTTACAAAATACTTTATAGAAGTAGAAAAGATATTGAAATCAAACTTTGTACACCTATTTGTTTATCACTGTACGAAAAACCAGAACGTTCTTTTAAATACTTTCAAAACGGCAGCCGTTTAAATTTGTAATGTCAAATATCTCGAAAACAGCTAACTTCACAGAAAAAAAATGTTAGGAAAGAAAAAAGTGAATCTTTTAAACAAAAACAAAATGGTTCTTTTATTATTCCTCTAGCTCAAAAAGGTAACCGAGTTATCGGCTGAAAACTCAAATCATAATTTCTTTCTGTACTATTATTGCTGTCTCTGTATTGTTATCTTTAAAATGGCTATTCTGAACTTACATTTGGTGGTGAATTTATACAAAATACGATCTTTTATGAAACTTTAGTCTGGCTCTCATTAATCCTAATATAGTAGACTCTTAAAAATCCGGAGTAATGAGGCGGATGGCCGATCCAAATTCCAAAAAAATCCGGATTTCCCGGAGTCGGGCATAAGTCGGCCATGCGGCCGATAAGAGAGATGGAACACATACTATCACCGCCGAGCCATGCCTATACCCAACGATACTTTAACACTCTGGCACATCAACTTATGGTACTGTAACGGACATAATACAGTACTGGACTGCAATTAAGTAAAACACAGGAATGAAAAAAATTAAGTTTATCAACAGTATTGAACGGTTGAACTGTACCAAACACTTTAAATAAACATAAGGAACACAGTTGTGGAGGGGCTGGTCAATCCCCTAACCATCCTCATCCGAGCAGAAACTTCCACTGCCTTGTGAATCATAAACGACGTCAATGGAGGTACAAAATACATGTCATTTATGCTATGCGGAGTAATCGAGTGGGTTTTACCGATTTTTTATAAAAAAAATCCCGATTAGCGGTCCGGATTTTCGTGTACCGGATTTATGAGAGTCTACTGTATCTAGTTATAATGGATTGAATTTTTCTATTTATTTATTTAAAAAAAATAACGCACCACAATTCTCATTAATACTAAAGTTTGATTGTGATCTTGGAGTTGGAATCGTAGATAGTCTTCAACGTTCGAACTGGTGTGATTGTGTCACAGTATTATAATAGATTACAAATGAAGAGAGTTCGCTTAAGATAGTGCCATAACAAACCACAATATTTTATTTAATAGGGAAGTTTATTTAGTATTTGTAAAATTGTTTAAATGTTTGATAATACTGTATATTATAAATAATAATTTTCTCTTAATTTATAGACAATTTAGAAATTTCATCAATCAGGATCTATATGATCCCAAGTATTAAAACATACTATTACAAATATTTACTTTTACATAAAGCGTTTTTTTGTCAAGAACTTTTATCAAGGGGCTGCTACTTTTATCAGGGGGCGGCCATCTTAGATAAGAGCAATGTTAAATTTTAAACCATTTATTAAGTTTATTTTTTATTATAAAATTGTTTGCAAGGTCTTATTTTAACCAGTCATAATAGGCATCCGTTTTGCATTTTAAATCTTTTTAAATACCATTCATTTGTCGCGTTTTGACATTTTTTTAAGTACCAAATTTGAACTTTTTTCCTTACACAGTAAATAATGTTTAATTAAACGTGAATCTCAAGCCAGATCCGCAATTTTAGAAAATAAATTTCAGGTTAGCACTCAATTACAAAAGATGGATTTTTAAAACGGTTTTAAATAAGGCAATGCCAAAGCACACAGCTGCAAGAAATTGCACTGTTTCGATACGGCTAAGCCACGGTTACCGTGGTTGTTAAAGCATCAATGCTTTATCAATCGTCATGGCAACCATCAATGGAAAAGTTCCGGGTTCAATTCCCATTGACCCCGAATAATTTTCTAAATGGTTTCTTAACATACATCGTTGGCTGTGGTTCGGATTCCACGTAAAACTGTAGGTCCTGTCTTCATATTTAGCCTTAAGTGCAAAACAGCAGGACGTTAAAAAAAAAAGAAAAAAAAATCGATACGGCTATAGGGTGAAACTCTCTTACTGCTTTGCTTTGCCGGTTGCTTTCTCTCTTACTGGAGCAGACCCTTAACAGATATCTTTCCTACAAATGTAAAAATCAATAAAAAGTGGAAAAATAGTTGCTGTTCTACTATTTTTTGTATAAAAACATTTTGTCATTCATATGTTATTAATATTTGCTGATAAAGTCATTTGTTCCCAAAAACTATCACAAATGTAAGATAAAATATTTTATTTTGATAATAATTGTGATGCATTTTTTCGATAATCATACGTAACAAAAACAACTAAATCAAAACAGGAAGCAATAAGCTGGAAAGAACCACGGGGGGGGGGGGGGGGGGGGGGTAAAGTCTCTATATAAAAAACATTGTGTTTACTTTATTGCTTGCCAATAGGTGGGTTGTAAAGTAAACTCAATGCTTTTTATATGGGCACTTTTCCGCCGGCTAAATCATATGTTTTACTAACAGCTGCAATTGTTCTAAAATAACAATGCATCAATGAACTTCCGTGTCTGTGTATTCTTAGCATAACCTCAATTTTTTTGTTGTGGAAGGAGTTAACAAATAGAAAATGTAATGCGTAACGAAAAAAAGGGGTAAGTAATTGGTTGCAATGACAAATATAAAATACGAATAACGGAAAAAGCGTAACCAAATTGGTTGCTATGGCAATGAATGTAAATACATTTAAGAAACATGTGTATTGGTTCATCAATTTAAATTAAGAAGCGATCGGTTCCGTCCGGCATAGTTCAGATTTATCGTCAAGCACTGAAATTTTAGGTTAGGCCTAGAAAGTAATTTTAAGTTTAGGACTAACCTAAAATTATTGTATGTTGCCGTTAAGACAGGTAAAATAAATTAAACATACACACAATAATTTTAGGTTAGGCCTAGACGGATGAACCAACATTTTATGTTTGTTGAATGTATTTACAATGAATGGACATTTAACTGTGTTTACCATCTTAGCTTTGATATTATAATTAATTCTACACCTTCATTATAATAACATTAAACGTATGGAAACAGTAAATATTTGTATAAAAAACAATCTAATAATAAACAACAATTGAAAGATTAAAATAATGTGTGTATGTTGCCATTAAGGCTGGTAAAAGAACTGAAGAAAAGGCGTCATGAACTTCGTTCCCACGACCGCACACATTTACTTTTTTTCTAAATATGAATGTACATGTTTTAATAAAGTTTTATTAAACTGATTTCTAAACCTGTTCATTGGTAAAACTATAGCTAGAGGAAAATTGTACGTGTCTTAACCCTCCAAGTGCTGCTGTCGCACTGTGCGATCTGATCAGACCACTTTATAGCGCTAGCGTTGCACAGAGCGACGGTTCGTAAAATCGATATATGGAAGGTAATAGTTACCGGATAAACTTGCACTTCACATAGAATCAAAGTAAATTGAATTCTCTATCTAGTAGGCAGTGCGAGTTTGTCTTCAGGAAGAAAAAAAAATAGCAGACGACAATATTGTCAGCTATAAGCTGTGGTTTGATTATGTTTGTGTAAATTACGTAGTTGTTTGATCTGTTCAAGCTTATTGCGAGTTTTGTTAGTGTTTGATTATATTTTTAGTGACTAGTTTATATTAGTTAGATTATAGGGAATTCATTTATTTTATTTTATAATAGTTTATTGTGGCAATGTGTGAACTAAGCCGTTCAAGTGCGATTCGGGAAGCTCTATAAGTGTCTTATCTATATATATAAAATCCAAATACCACTCACTGACTCACTCATCACGAAATCTCAAAAACCACCAAACGAATTGGAATGAAATTTGGTACGTAACTTCCTCTAGGGCCCTAGGTGCTAGCTAAGAAAGGTTTTCAAAAAATTTGAAATTTTAGGGGGGTTTGGGGTTCAAAGTTAATAAAAATCCCCATAATAAATACATAGTACATAATATATTTTTACGGTGAATATACATTTAACTTTGATTTGTCTATCCGTGCAAAGCCGGATCGGGCCAGCTATTTTTTTATAAATATGAAAAAAAAACAAAAAACATAAGTAATATATTTTTAATGTATTTTCAGGATATCTTCATCAGATTAGTGGCCTGTAGATAGCAATGTTTAAATTTTAAAAAATAATATGAATACTTTCAAATAATGTGACATGCTTGGATATTTTTACCAGTAAAAGTATTTTTTTTATTCTTCGAAGTCTATATTGTACATATTTGTGTTCATAATAAAATTGTAAACATTTTCTACAATCTTGAAATTTTTATTCAGTGAATTTAGTGAATGTGAATAGCCTACCAAGTTCAAAATGTTTGTGAATATATTTTTTCATTGTTATTTTTATCATCCATTCTACTTCTACTGGATATTAGAACGTAAATAAAACTATTACTATAATATTCTTTGATCTTTTCCGGACACTTTGATATGTAATAAGTCATACATAAATCCAAAGTTGTATTTATTATGAATTTTTCAAAATATGTTTGCGCGATGCCCTGAAAATGCTTAGGCACATAGAAGCGAATTAATCGATTATCACTTGGAAGGGTTAAGGGTGGAAAATATCTCAGTCATCCTCGGGAAAATTACATTTTCTTTCGACAAAGTAACACTTTCCACCCTTAAGACACAAATAACTACAGAAACTTGTATTTTTATTTAGTTTTTAACTTTGAAATAAATTTGTATGTATAAATTTTAAAATTAAAATTAAAAAGGTCTGTCCAAAAGATTTTGCTTTCCAAAATACGCAAACTAAGTGAAAACTCAGACAACATGGCCTCTGTCGAAAATCGAGAGGGAACGTACGGTTAACTGGTGAAATCAATGAAAACGTAGTCAGATGTGAAATAATGCATCATTACACTGTATTATCAAATGAAAAACTAACATCCAAATCATGAAAATATAATACAAATACAAAATGATACAAAGACATACATAGGCTTGAGTAAAAAAATATTTGACCGAGCGTAAGCGAGGTCTCTGTTTCAACTCGACCGTTCGGCATTTCGTCTGTGTGTCTGTCTCACGATTACGGCCAAACGCCTTGACCGATTTTGATGATCTTTTGCATGAATGTTCCTTATTCTTAGGCCAAGCCATGTATATATACGGTTGTTTTCCATTTTTCATTTTTAAAATAAAAAGGGCGGCCGGACCGTTTCTCTCAGTGTAAGCTTTTTTCCAAAGCCAGTTTGTGGCTTAACCGCAAGTCGAATTTAAAAACTAATGGCATTTTGCTAATAGAAAATTTGATTTCCAACAAAATTGTATTCTTGATTTTTTCCGTATCTCTAACGGTAAGCTCACAAAATGGCCGTATACTTATAATTTGTTAAAAATCGTCCAAGTTTTTGTATTTCAACCATGTTTTTATACGTTTATTCTAAACCAATTCAAAAGTGTTCCATAGCTTTTTTGTAGATAAAGGTTTAAAGAATTCATATATGCCAGTAAAAAAATTATTGAAGTAAAATTAAGAAAGTTATTAGCTCAAGAAACGATCACGTTCAGTAACGAAAGGAAAATGTTTAACTTTAGGCCTGCATAAAAAGTAGTAAAAATTATTGTATTTTTTTTTTATAAATGTAAAAAAGTTTCGTAATTTAGTTCCAAATAGAATTGTATAAAAATATTTATCAATTTCAAATTTCTTATTTTAAAAACACCAGTTTTTGTGTCCCTACTACAAGACTGGTAACAAAACTAGGCCTGTTTTAAATAGTAATTTAGGAATATATCATTTTCCCAAAAATGACATATTATTATAAGAAAGTGTAGAGAATAAATCAAAGAATTGAATTGTATACCTGTAAATTATCATATTGTAAATTTCATAAAAGTATTTGACTTAGCTTTACTTGAATTACAAAGTGAGATGAATCAAATGAAACCTCGCGGCGATAAAGGACATAAAAAAATGACCGTAGGACACCGTGGGAAAATGATGTAGTCATTGCCGTGGGAAGTGTTGGTACATGGGTTGAGATCACTATCACGACGTTTTAACATCGTTTGTTTTCATTATTTCTAATATTGGATTATGATATGGAACTTAAGTTAACTTATGATACATTGTTAAGTTTGAGTTATTTAAGTATGTAAATATTTAATTATATGTTGTCCCTCTATAACGCGATATTTTTAGCTATCTTACGCATTATTAACCTAAATAAAACACAATGCCTCTAAAAGAAAATCTTTAGCAGTTAAAGCTCAAGAAATGAAATAAAAACGAGAACTAGAAATCCCGGAATCGCGGGAATTGTAAATAATGTTTCACAGGCTATACCTTGTGCTTACTTCCTTACTGGCACACTATTTTTAACCTAAGCTCAAAACCACATTTGTTATTTCAACGAGCGAGGTCTACTGTTCACAGAACTACTAGTTTTTGAAGAAGTCCATAAGTGTTTTTTGTTTAACGGAACTAGCTCGCTTGAAAACTGAATAAACGATATGTAGTATGAGTATGACACACGCGACATTTTAAGAGCGAGGGTTTACTTGATACTGAATCAAACTACTGTATTCACAAAACCTAAAGGAGAAGTGTGAGCCGAGCAGAGGGTAGAAGTTAGACACAATAGAAGGTGGGAAAAGAAGCAGGAAGCAGGTGCGAGCCAAGATAAGGAATGATGACATCACCATCGCGTAAACAATAATCACAGACGTCTGTCTACTCTTAGGGTGTGCGCACAGTCAACGCTGGTCACAGGTCGTTGGTTGCAGGTTGCTGACAAGCGAGAATATGCCGGCAGAAATAAGAAGTTGTCTTTAAATCAGACCTCTCACAGTAGACGCTGGTGGCTGAACCAGCAAGCTGGATTCCCGCGAAAATCAGCCGACGGGTTTGGAGTATTCCTGCGAGCAGGTTATGCTACTATTGACTAGTGGCAGTGTTGTTTTGTATTAAGTTAGCGCCGTATTTACAAGTTTTGCGTACGCTTCTTTATGCATTCATAAACATACACACATTCTAATTATTTAATAGACAATATGAAATTAAACTTTTCCAGAGTCAATCTCATGTATTTATGAAAACGGGCTCTATCTTTTTCTACTTGCGGAAAAATTGCGAGGATATTACTCGCCGTACAATTTTCCCCCTTTATTTCAATAATACTGTCGTTTTCAAAACATAACTCCTTTGTATGTAGGTTTTCCATAAGAAAATTATCCTCGCTGCTGCTCCTGGAACTCATCTTCACTTATAAAAAAGTCAGGTAGATATAACCGTGTTGAAATGTTTTCACTATGCGCACTCACCAGCTTGAACCAGTCACTTGCGCCATTCTGCTACGTGCAACCAACGACCTGCGACCAGCGTTCACTGTGCGCTTACACCTATTACAGTAAGTGTATCCGACTACCGATTAATATTATTGTTTAATCAAGTAATTTGTTTGATTGTTTAATTAGTTCACTACTTATGAATACATGAATTATGTTATTTATTTAGAAAATCTATATTTTTCTATTGAATGAACAGTAGGCTACTTGTACACCGGTCAAAATACCTTAAAACGTAAAAAATCCTAATACTATTGATGATTAGCAAATCATTGGAATTACTATATTGTACAGTATTTAATAATGATTAAAAAACTGTGCATTTTATTTACCGGAATCATTTTTGATGGATCATTATGTTACTAATATAAGTACAGTACAGTAGATTTGCCGCTATACGCGGATTTCACTTTGCGTGGTTACTTTAACGCATGCGTCTACCAAACTTTTTTTGTTTTTTTTTAATACCTCGGTTAACCCAGAACTCGGTTAGCTCGAATAACCGCGGCTATACTGTACATCATAATAAGGAATGTGTATTCAATTCATTGTTAGATCAAAGATTGTAGGACTTTGTTAGTTTGAAAATGTCAACAGCTCTAATTCATATTGTTTTGATTGTCGACTACTTACCGAACTACTATTGCTGAGACCGCCCGACTTCTTTCCAGTTGGAAGTTGTCTTCCAGCTAAACCACCTCGTCCAGCCAGCTCAGCTTTGGATTTCGACGCAGAGACATCGAGCAACTCGTGTTGAGGGACGGCTCTGTCCAGTTCTTCTTTAACCGGCATCTTTACACACAATTTTTAATTCTAGATTCATTGTTTACTTTTGTTTTCCCTAAAACTACATCATTAGAAGGACCTTGTACTTGTTTATACAAACAACTGATCATTTTGAAAATTGAAAGGTAATACTTGAGTTGAAAATCATTTATTTTGAAGGGTTACTGGTTTAATTTGGATTCACAAGAATGTTTTGCAAAATAATGGTTCCTTAACACAGATTTATAGAATCTAGTACTAAGAACAACCTAATTTTAGCAATTACACTAGGTATCTAGGATTTTCTCACACTGCTCAATACACTTTAACCCTTTCCACTCGAGTGTCGGGCAGCCCCGTACCCTACTAATCCACACGAACTCCTATGTCGGGCGAGCCCCGAACTCGCTATGATAACGTTCTTTGATTGCATTTGAACAGACGTCGTTTCTTTGATGACCGCTATTGTTGAAGTTTGAGATGTGCTGCTATCTGTGGAATTTTTTTAGGACCATTTGAGTTCAGTTTCTGTGGTAAATAAATCTTAGAAAATGTAATGTTTACCGTCTTTGGCCGCTCTGTAAACAGCTGTCTGCTCTCGCCGTTGTTTGGTTCCTACTTAATACGCAGCGTTTTAGTGAGCTTACGCGTTGTTTAGTTTTGTTGTACTATCGTGTGTAATTTCACAGTTTATTTTTGAATATTGTTCTTTTTATAATAATAATGATTGTTGTGAAATAAAATTAACGAAGATGACGGCAGTTGGTTACAAAATGACGTTAGTGGCAACGGAACTTTTGTTTCGAACCTGAGTGATTAAAATATTACCAATCAGTTTTGAAAAAAGCTTTTCTTACTAGTTTTGATCTATATAATACTGTTGTTAAGCAATATAATAAATAGTTGAGGCAATTTTGTACAAGTTGGTGTCAAAACTAATAGTTTTCATAAAAACTCATTTTATACAAAAAACTTGTTTTTCAATTATAATTTTTTTTATAATTTATTATTGTGTCTAAAACATGTGTAAACCACTTAATTTTGTTTATAATGATATAGACAACAAAAAACAAGCCACAAATATAGGTCTTCCCTTTGAAAATTTTTCCAAAATTCTTGTTTATTCCTGTTTTTTGTTACAAATTTATATTTTTTTCAATAAATACAAATTAAAAACATATACTTGAAAATAAAAATATATGTTTTTTTTCATACCAATCTATACTTTAGTCATAGAAGAAACTACAAAAAAATCAGCCTTTTAGAACTGATAGAAATACTTTTTTTGGAGTAAACATGTTACAGTGCAATATTTGCTCAAAATTAATCTGACCTGATGACAACACTAGGTCCCCAGTAATTCGAGTGGAAAGGGTTAAATGTAATACACTTTTTTAAAGCACATATTTTATGGATTATACTGTCCCTTTTTCAATGCTCTACCTCAAATGGGGCTTCTCAAGTTATAAGCGTTTTAGTAAATGGTGCCCCGCCATATTCCGCTCCTCTTGCGATCACTATAGTGCCAATAATAACAGTATCAGAAATAAAATTGCTTCAGGCTTTGCACATGATCAACCCCACTCGGATCTTTATTAGTATAGTAGTCTACATACATTAAATTTAAATTCATAAAGTAACACTGAATGAGCAGTAACTCAAAAAAAAATAAAGCCTTTAACAAACCGATTACTAATAATTTATGAACAAATTTGGTATAAATCT
The DNA here is from genome assembly GCA_018207615.1 of Philaenus spumarius. NCBI lineage: Eukaryota > Metazoa > Arthropoda > Insecta > Hemiptera > Aphrophoridae > Philaenus > Philaenus spumarius. The sequence continues at coordinate 51,300 of JAGFPH010006077.1, read as the reverse complement.
TACTGACCAACAGCCTTCTTTAGTTTGACTATTACAATGTCCGTTAATTTGAATATTCAGACATTTTCAAT
>JAGFPH010006077.1:28546-51129 GCA_018207615.1 Philaenus spumarius | reverse complement strand
AACTATTACTATAATATTCTTTGATCTTTTCCGGACACTTTGATATGCAATAAGTCATACATAAATCCAAAGTTGTATTTATTATGAATTTTTCAAAATATGTTTGCGCGATGCCCTGAAAATGCTTAGGCACATAGAAGCGAATTAATCGATTATCACTTGGAAGGGTTAAGGGTGGAAAATATCTCAGTCGTCCTCGGGAAAATTACATTTTCTTTCGACAAAGTAACACTTTCCACCCTTAAGACACAAATAACTACAGAAACTTGTATTTTTATTTAGTTTTAACTTTGAAATAAATTTGTATGTATAAATTTTAAAATTAAAATTAAAAAGGTCTGTCCAAAAGATTTTGCTTTCCAAAATACACAAACTAAGTGAAAACTCGGACAACACGGCCTCTGTCGAAAATCGAGAGGGAACGTACGGTTAACTGGTGAAATCAATGAAAACGTAGTCAGATGTGAAAAAATGCATCACACTGTATTATCAAATGAAAAACTAACATCCAAATCATGAAAATATAATACAAATACAAAATGATACAAAGACATACATAGGCTTGAGTAAAAAAATATTTGACCGAGCGTAAGCGAGGTCTCCGTTTCAACTCGACCGTTCGGCATTTCGTCTGTGTGTCTGTATGTCTGTGTGTCTGTCTCACGATTACGGCCAAACGCCTTGACCGATTTTGATGATCTTTTGCATGAATGTTCCTTATTCCTAGGCCGAGCCATGTATATATACGGTTTTTTTTCCATTTTTCATTTTTAAAATAAAAAGGGCGGCCGGACCGTTTCTCTCAGTGTAAGCTTTTTTCCAAAGCAAGTTTGTGGCTTAACCGTAAGTCGAATTTAAAAACTGATGACATTTTGCTAATAGGAAATTTGATTTCCAACAAAATTGTATTCTTGATTTTTTTCCGTATCTCTAACGGTAAGCTTACAAAATGGCCGTAAACTTATAATTTGTTAAAAATCGTCCAAGTTTTTGTATTTCAACCATGTTTTTATACGTTTATTCTAAACCAATTCAAAAGTGTTCCATAGCTTTTTTGTAGATAAAGGTTTAAAGAATTCATATATGCCAGTAAAAAAAATTATTGAAGTAAAATTAAGAAAGTTATTAGCTCAAGAAACGATCACGTTCAGTAACGAAAGGAAAATGTTTTAACTTTAGGCCTGCATAAAAAGTAGTAAAAATTATTGTATTTTTTTTCATAAATGTAAAAAAGTTTCGTAATTTAGTTCCAAATAGAATTGTATAAAAATATTTATCAATTTCAAATTTCTTATTTTAAAAACACCAGTTTTTATGTCCCTACTACAAGACTGGTAACAAAACTAGGCCTGTTTTGAATAGTAATTTAGGAATATATAATTTTCCCAAAAATGACATATTATTATAAGAAAGTGTAGAGGATAAATCAAAGAATTGAACTGTATACCTGTAAATTATCATATTGTAAATTTCATAAAAGTATTTGACTTAGCTTTACTTGAATTACAAAGTGAGATGAAACAAATGAAACCTCGCGGCGTTAAAGGACATAAAAAAATGACCGTAGGACACCGTGGGAAAATGATGTAGTCATTGCCGTCGGAAGTGTTGGTACATGGGTTGAGATCACTATCACGACGTTTTAACATCGTTTGTTTTCATTATTTTTAGGATTATGATATGGAACTTAAGTTAACTTATGATACATTGTTAAGTTTGAGTTATTTAAGTATGTAAATATTTAATTATATGTTGTCCCTCTATAACGCGATATTTTTAGCTATCTTACGCATTATTAACCTAAATAAAACACAATGCCTCTAAAAGAAAATCTTTAGCAGTTAAAGCTCAAGAAAAGAAATAAAAACGAGAACTAGAAATCCCGGAATCGCGGGAATTGTAAATAATGTTTCACAGGCTATACCTTGTGCTTACTTCCTTACTGGCACACTATTTTTAACCTAAGCTCAAAACCACATTTGTTATTTCAACGAGCGAGGTCTACTGTTCATAGAACTACTAGTTTTTGAAGAAGTCCATAAGTGTTTTTTGTTTAACGGAACTCGCTCGCTTGAAAACTAAAGAAACGATACCCAGTGTGACACACGCGACGTTTTAAGAGCGAGGGTTTACTTGATACCGAATCAAACTACTGTATTCACAAAACCTAAAGGAGACATGTAAGCCGAGCAGAGAGTAGAAGTTAGACACAATAGAAGGTGGGAAAAGAAGCAGGTGCGAGCCAAGATAAGGAAAGATGACATCACCATCGCGTAAACAATAATCACAGACGTCTGTCTACTCTTAGGGTGTGCGCACAGTCAACGCTGGTCACAGGTCGTTGATTGCAGGTTGCTGACAAGCGAGAATATGCCGGCAGAAGTAAGAAGTTGTCTTTAAATCAGACCTCTCACAGTAGACGCTGGTGGCTGAACCAGCAAGCTGGATTCCCGCGAAAATCAGCCGACGGGTTTGGAGTATTCCTGCGAGCAGGTTATGCTACTATTGACTAGTGGCAGTGTTGTTTTGTATTAAGTTAGCGCCGTATTTACAAGTTTTGCGTACGCTTCTTTATGCGTTCATAAACATACACACATTCTAATTATTTAATAGACAATATGAAATTGAACTTTTCCAGAGTCAATCTCATGTATTTATGAAAACGGTCTCTATCTTTTTTTAATTGCGGAAAAATTGCGAGGATATTACTCGCCGTACAATTTTCCCCCTTTATTTCAATAATACTGTCGTTTTCAAAACATAACTCCTTTGTATGTAGGTTTTCCATAAGAAAATTATCCTCGCTGCTGCTCCTGGAACTCATCTTCACTTATAAAAAAGTCAGGTAGATATAACCGTGTTGAAATGTTTTCACTATGCGCACTCACCAGCTTGAACCAGGCACCTGCGCCATTCTGCTACGTGCAACTAACGACCTGCGACCAGCGTTCACTGTGCGCTTACACCTATTACAGTAAGTGTATCCGACTACCGATTAATATTATTGTTTAATCAAGTAATTTGTTTGATTGTTTAATTAGTTCACTACTTATGAATACATTAATTATGTTATTTATTTAGAAAATCTATATTTTTCTATTGAATGAACAGTACTTGTACACCGGTCAAAATACCTTAAAACGTAAAAAATCCTAATACTATTGATGATTAGCAAATCATTGGAATTACTATATTGTACAGTATTTAACCCTTTTAGTGCCAGGCCCAATATGCAAGATTCGTCTAAAGTGCCAAGCCGTTTTTGCACTTTTGTAGTGCTTTTATATAACACTTCATAACTTATAAACTATTCATGCTATACTAATAAAAATTTTAACTCATCTAAAAAATACTATAATGATGTTGATACTTAGATTGAAACTGGTCAACCTTTATTAAAAATTTTTTTTTTAAATTCACAAACAGCTGGTTTTAAAACAAAAATTTTGTTAAAAACTGAGTTTGGAGTGCCATAACACTATTTGAATCATTCACTATCATATTAAAGCATAATTATTATTGAAGAAGAATATATTTTATACATTATTAGAAAAAATCATAAAAATCCACTAAAAAATAAAAAAATACATTAAAAAAAACAAAGTTTATATCACGCGCCTTTTTTTTACAATAACACAATTGGTAAAGAAGAGTAACTATTTATACTAATTAAAAGTAAATATTGAGTCACTACCATTTTTATCTTTAATTTATAAATAAATTCGAAGAAATTTTAAGTAAAACAAAGAAATGAAGTAAACACACTACGCCTAAATAGTTTATAGTAAACAAAGTTTGTAGGTTAGCTAGCCTAGCCTACAGTAACTATCACTAAAGAAACACAAATTAAGAATATATTAAACTAAATGAACAACAAAAGTTAATTCAAATAAAACACAATACCAAAAAACACAAGTCTATTGTCCTAAAATGTATAAAAATACAATAAACATTCTAATAAACACAACAGTAACAATGTTTCAACTCAACTACGCTAGACCTTGCGTCTGCTAGGCCGGAACAGCTGTTCACTAAATCGATAGTATTTCAACTATTTTCTGTCCAAATAAGATTATTTTTACATAGGTTTAGAGCTGAAAGATTGCTTTATACAACTAAGTGAACGCCAACGCCATCTGTTAGAATTCATAGGAACTATGTGCACAAATACTAAATGCGCCGATACAATCGGCGTTGGCACTTCTTGCATACGTATGTTGCGCTGATCGCATCGGCGCGTGGCACTAAAAGGGTTAATAATGATTAAAAAACTGTGCGTTTTATTTACCCGAATCATTTTTGATGGATCATTATGTTACTAATATAAGTACAGTACAGTAGATTTGCCGCTATACGCGGATTTCACTTTGCGTGGTTACTTTAACGCATGCGTCTACCACAAAAAGAACTTCCAAACTTTTTTTGTTTTTTTTTAATACCTCGGTTAACCCAGAACTCGGTTAGCTCGAATAACCGCGGCTATTCTGTACATCATAATAAGGAATGTGTATTCAATTCATTATTAGATCAAAAATTGTAGGACTTTGTTAGTTTGAAAATGTCAACAGCTCTAATTGATATTGTTTTGATTGTCGACTACTTACCGAACTACTATTGCTGAGACCGCCCGACTTCTTTCCAGTTGGAAGTTGTCTTCCAGCTAAACCACCTCGTCCCGCCAGCTCAGCTTTGGATTTCGACGCAGAGACATCGAGCAACTCGTGTTGAGGGACAGCTCTGTCTAGTTCTTCTTTAACCGGCATCTTTACACACAATTTTTAATTCTAGATTCATTGTTTACTTTTGTTTTCTCTAAAACTACATCATTAGAAGGACCTTGTACTTGTTTATACACACAACTGATCATTTTGAAAATTGAAAGGTAATACTTGAGTTGAAAATCGTTTATTTTGAAGGGTTACTGGTTTAATTTGGATTCACAAGAATGTTTTGCAAAATAATGGTTCCTTAACACAGGTTTATAGAATCTAGTACTAAGAACTACCTAATTTTAGCAATTATACTATGTATCTAGGATTTTCTCACACTGCTCAATTCAGTTTAACCCTTTCCACTCGAGTGTCGGGCAGCCCCATACCCTACTAATCCGGACGAACTCATATGCCGAGCGAGCCCCGAACTCGCTATGATAACGTTCTTTGATTGCATTTGAACAGACGTAGTTACTTTGATGACCGCAATTGTTGAAGTTTGAGATGTGCTGCTATCTGTGGAATTTTTTTTAGGACCATTTGAGTTCAGTTTCTGTGGTAAATAAATCTTAGAAAATGTAATGTTTGCCATCTTTGGCCGGTCTGTAAACAGCTGTCTGCTCTCGCCGTTGTTTGGTTCCTACTTACTACGCAGCGTTTTAGTGAGCTTACGCGTTGTTTAGCTTTGTTGTACTATCGTGTGTAATTTCACAGTTTATTTTTGAATATCGTTCTTTTTATAATAATAATGATTGTTGTGAAATAAAATTAACGAAGACGACGGCAGTTTGTTACAAAATGACGTTAGTGGCGACGGAACTTTTGTTTCGAACCTGAGTGATTAAAATATTACCAATCAGTTTTGAAAAAAGCTTTTCTTACTAGTTTTGATCTACATAATACTTTTGCTAAGCAATATAATAAATAGTTGAGGCAATTTTGTACAAGTTGGTGTCAAAACTAATAGTTTTCATAAAACCTCATTTTTTACAAAAAAACTTGTTTTTCAATTATAATTGTTTTTATAATTTATTATTGTGTCTAAAACATGTGTAAACCACTTAATTTGGTTTATAATGATATAGACAACAAAAAACAAGCAACAAATATAGGTCTTCCCTTTGAAAATTTTTCCAAAATTCTTGTTTATTCCGGTTTTTTGTTACAAATTTTTATTTTTTTCAATAAATAAAAATAAAAAACATATACTTGAAAATAAAAATATATGTTTTTTTTTTCATACCAATCTATACTTTAGTCACAGAAGAAACTACAAAAAAATCAACCTTTTAGAACTGATAGAAATACTTTTTTTGGAGTAAACATGTTACAGTGCAATATTCGCTCAAAATTAATCTGACCTGATAACAACACTAGGTCCCCAGTAATTCGAGTGGAAAGGGTTAAATGTGATAAACTTTTTTAAAGCACATATTTTATGGATTATACTGTCCCTTTTTCAATGCTCTACCTCAAATGGGGCTTCTCAAGTTATAAGCGTTTTAGTAAATGGTGCCCCGCCATATTCCGCTCCTCTTGCGATCACTATAGTGCCAATAATAACAGTATCAGAAATAAAATTGCTTCAGGCTTTGCACATGATCAACCCCACTCGGATCTTTATTAGTATAGTAGTCTACATACATTAAATTTAAATTCATAAAGTAACACTAAATTAAATGAGCAGTAACTCAAAAAAAAAAAAAAATCCTTTAACAAACCGATTACTAATAATTTATGAACAAATTTGGTATAAATCTTACTGACCAACAGCCTTCTTTAGTTTGACTATTACAATGTCCGTTAATTTGAATATTCAGACATTTTCAATTTAGAATTAGAATCATTTTTAGTTAGAATTAGAAGTTTTTAACCCTTTAAACTGTCCAACAAACTTTTTGCAATGCCAAGCCATTTCGGTGCGTGTGCAAGCATATTTTCAAAAATTCACCTAATATAATAATTACGAACCAATCCAAAAGTGTTCCATAGCTTTTCTGTAGAGAAAGGTTCAAAGAATATATGCCAGTAAAAAATTGATTGATGTAAAATTTACAAAGTTATTAGCTCAAAAAAAAAAAAAATTTTCAGTATCGAAAGGAAAAAGTTCAACTTTAGGCCTACATAAAAAGTAGTAAAAATTTGTTGTATTTTTTCAAAATGTTCTAAATTTAGTTCTAAATAGTAACTGTATAAAAATATATATCAATTTCAAATTTCTTATTTTGAAAACACCAGTTTTATGTTCCTACTACAAGATTGCTAACTAAACTAGGCCTAGTTTGAATAGTAATTTAGGAATATATCCTTTGCCCAAAAATGAAATATTATAAGAAAGTGTTGCGAATAAATCACAGATTTTTTCTGTATACTTGGTAAATTCTCATTCTGTAAACTATTTCACATTGTATTACTAGTTCCACAAAATTAGAAAAAACTGTCCAAAGTTCGCGCGGATAAAGGGCATAGAAAATGATCATTGAAACAGCGGGGGAAACACACTTGCTTTGCGATCTCAAGCGGTGGTTTCAATTCTACGAAAGTCTGTATTTCCCACTGCTGTTTGAATAACATCTAACCAGTAAAATCTAGTTTACTTTACACCAAACGAAATATCGAAGTTTTCCCTACAAAATGATATAAAGATATCAATAGAAAGACAACCAATTGTAAGCGATATCTCAAATGCAAAATGTGCTGTTTCATTGGTTGAAAACTGTCCAATTGCAAGGGTTTACAGAAACCTTTATATTTTCGAAACTATAAGAGTGACGTCTGATTGGAAGGCAATTTTAGAAAGTTAAAATCTTGACGAATCCAATGGTATCTTTATATTATTGTTAAAATATTTCTGTCGAGCGATATTGAGCTTTAGGGAAGTGACAAAGTTGAGTAATTTCTTTTAATTTCTCTGCAATAGGTTTATAAAAAATTACAATTTTAAAACGATAATTAAATATGTAAATATATGTTTTAGAACAAATTTGTAAATACAAAAATTAAAGTTTAAATGATTTCCTTTCCAACAGATTTTGTTTAATTGCGATTGGACGAGTTTTAGTGGGTGAAAAGTTCAATACGAAGTAGACCGAGGCCAAGTGCCACACCCTCACGAGTGCTCAAACTGAGTAGTCTGACAGTTGTAGGGTTAACAGTTTTCCATATTTGGAGTAACCATACCGATTACTAATATTTTTATGGACAAATTTTGTATAAATCTTACTGACCAACAGCCTTCTTAGTTTGACTATTACAATGTCCGTTAATTTTAATCTTCAGACATTTTAAATTTAGAATTAGAATCATTTTACTTTCTCACTATACTATAGTATAGGCCTAGAGAAAGTATAGTGATCGCAAAAAAAATCGATGTTGAGATTTTTGTGGAATATCCGTTTTGGGACCCATGAGTCCAAAAAAGTAGTTTTTACAAAAGGTCTGTCTGTATGTATACAAAGCTAGAGAGAAAACTATTTGATCGATTTCAACCAAATTTGCACCAGACATGTCCAGTACGCCTGTATAGATGCACGAAAAAGGGTTTTGAATAATTTTGAAAAACAACCCCCTTTTTGGCCAAAAAACCCCCAAAAAATCATTTATTATTTTTTTTATAAAAAAACGGCTCTAACGATTTTGATAAAATTTGGCTTATTTGTAGCCTTTAATGTGCCCTACCATATGCAAAAACCCGCATCTTTCTAAAAATTCTCGTTTAGCTAATAATAATAATAATAACTGATTTTTGAGGGTTTTTTGGCCATAAAGGGGGTTGTTTTTCAAAACCTTTTTACGTGCATCTATAAAGACCTAATTAACGTGTTTTGTGCAAATTTGTTCGAAATCTATGGAATAGTTTTCTCTCTAGATAATAATAATAATATTTATTAGTTAATCTCCAACTTTAATAAAAGTATGCAGAACTAGAGAGAAAACTATTTGATCGATTACAACCAAATTTGCGCCAGACATGTCCAGTAGGCCTGTATAGATGCACGAAAAAGAGTTTTTAAAATTTTTAAAAAACAACCCCCTTTTTGGCCAAAATCCCCCAAAAAATCATTTATTATTTTTTTATAAAAAAACGGCTCTAACGATTTTGATAAAATTTGGCTTATTTGTAGCCTTTAATGTGCCCTACCATATATAAAAAGCCGCATCTTTCTAAAAATTCTCGTTTAGCTGATAATAATAATAATAACTGATTTTTGGGGGTTTTTTGGCCATAAAGCGGGTTGTTTTTCAAAATTTTTCAAAACCTTTTTACGTGCATCTATAAAGACCTAATTGACGTGTTTGGTGCAAATTTTTTCAAAATCGATCGAATAGTTTTCTCTCTAGATAATAATAATAATATGTATTAGTTAATCTCCAACTTAAATAAAAAAACTCTCCTACCCCACCCTACAAGTCACAGTGAATCTGTTTAGTAATTTAAATGTGTTTGTGAGAAAGTATGTGCCAGTTCCTGGTACCGTTTATTTAGTTAGAATTAGAATAAGTTTTTAAACAGTGAGCCTACTGGACGTGAAATTAATGTGATTGTATTTTTGACTATATTAAATGACAAACTGAAGAATATCAAAGAATTTTTTTGAAATAGTTATTCTTACTGTGTTTATTAAAATTATTAATCAATATATCTAACTTAAAAATACAAAGTTCCTTTTTGAAAATTCCTGATGAGCAGCACAAATTGTGATATTATACAGGCAAGAACGATAAATCTATTAAACAGTAAAGGTAAATTTATGAGTTTTTCTACAATAAATCACATTGCTGAACAGAAGGTATTAAGAGCTGCATAAGTGTGTAGTTACAACTATGAAAAGGATAAACAGATGAATTTATTATTGTTTGTGTTAGCGCTACTTCACGATAAACTCAATTTCAACTCCAACTCATTGTTTGACTTGGTAATAGACATCGCAGAAGCAAGTACAGATAAGAACTATGCTTCCGACAGTCTAGCCGTGGACAGTGAACCTATCGCATGGACATTAAAATGTGCGAGCGTGTAATTTTTAATTGTGGACTCGTGTGTTTACTTGTTTTTAAGTGTAATATATGTTTTTATTTTTACTAATGACGAAGGACAGTGGTCCTAAACTTGAGAATATCTGAATAGCCGAAACGGCCGTTTAAAATTGGACGGTAAGTTCAACGAGTTTACTTAGATGAATTTAGGTAGCGACAATGCTTTGTTTTTGCGTTTTTGGGCTAGCGGAATATTTCCACCTGATTTTAGCTCCAACAATAATATTAGGTTAAAATTCCTGAATTTTAATTTTAATTTTAAGTCCTCAATGTGTAGCTTTAAATGAAATGTGAGGTGAAAAAAAAAACTGAAATTGGTTCTAGAACTACAATAGTTCCCAAGAAAACTGGTGTGAAACACATAAATACAGAGTCTGAAAATATTTAATACTTTTCACCGCAAATTATATTTATAACTACAAATTTCATTTCAATAATTTTAGTTTCCACATATTAGTGTTGTAGTTGAAATCATGATTAAATATTTTGCTGGACCTTACTCAAAAACAAATTGCTTCCAGACCCATGATTACAATCGTTGGTGTTCATGCAAAATATCACATGTGAAAATTATATTTTTTATTAGGTCAACATTATCTACATTGATACAGCTGCATGTCCTGTTAAAATGTCACACATTTCTGACCAATAGGAGGAAAGTTTTTTTGTGTTTAGCTTCTTGTGGTCTTGAAATATTATCTTTGTTCATGCAAAGTTTATGCACAACATCGGAAGCCTATCCCGTTGGTGTAATATATTCAGAGTGTCTCAAAAGTCTGTGAATGGCGTTATAATTTTGTAACCTACGCAGATTACGCAACAAAACTTGGTACATCGTTTCTCTACCAAAAAAACGTATTTACGAAGCAATTATAATTTTTGGAACCAAGTTCCTTAACGCGGATTGTGGTAGGAGTTAACAAATAGAAAATGTAATGCGTAACAAAAAAAAAGTGTTATTAATTGGTTGCTATGGCAATGACAAATATAAAATACCAGTAACGAAAAAGCATTACAAATTTGTTGCTATGGCAATGAAACATTCGTTTTGGTTCTTCAATTTAAATTAAGAGACGATCGGTACCGTCCGGCGTAGTTCAGATAGTGTCATCAAGCGCTGAAATACATTTGATAAACATAAATATTCGTTCATCTGTCTAGGCCTAACCTAAAATTATTGTGTGTATATTTCATTTATTTTACCTGCCTTAACGGCAACACACACACAATAATTTTAGGACATAAAACAAAACGACACGGAGTCACAAGATGGACCTTATTTAGGTAATATAATTAGTATTAATAATTTTAGGTTAGGCCTAGAAAGTAATTTTAAGTCTAGGCCTAACCTAAAATTATTGTTTGTATGTTGCCGTTAAGACAGGTAAAGTGAATTAAACACACACACAATAATTTTAGGTTAGGCCTAGACTGATAAAAGAACATTTTATGTTTATTGAATGTATTTACAGTGAATGGAAATTTAACTGTGTTTTCCATTTTAGCTTTGATGTTATAATTAATTCTACACCTTTATTATAGGCCTAACATTATATGGAAACAGTAAATATTTCTATAAAAAACAATCTAATAATAAACGGCAATTGTAAGATTAAAATTATGTGTGTATGTTGCTGTTAAGGCTTATAAAAGAATTGAATAAAAGGCATGATGAACATCATTCCAGACGGGGGTCCCACAACCGCTCACATTTACTTTTTATATCACCTTAGGGGGACGGCCCACAGGCAGTCGGAGATAAATTTTTCAATAGGAGCATAGGTGGAGTTGTACATCAAATTAAAGGTATATCTTAGGAGAACACAATGCCGCAAATCAGGTTCACCCTACACAAAATGGTGGCCGTTTAAAGTTACAATATTGGGCATTTTGAAAATGGCTTAATTTTACTTATTGATATTAGTTTTAAAAGCGAAACTCTGACAAACAACACGAGAAATACCTGCTGAGATGCTACAGAGCATTATGAGTAGCTACTATACCCACCTAGCTCACTGCCAAACTGCAGAAGGAAAACAGTTTGAGCATTTATTGTAAATGCCGTTATGAAAATTTATTGGTAATTGTTATTTTTGAACATGTAGTAAAAATGTATAATTTCTTATAAAATAAACGGTACCAGAAACTGGCACATACTTTCTCACAGACATATTTAAAGTACTAAACAGATTCACTGTAACTTCATAATTTTATGACGATACATAAAAGTAGGAGAGTACCTAATAAATATTATTAAAACTATTCGATTGATTTCGAACAAATTTGCACCTAACATTAGGCCTGGTATAGATGCACGAAAAAAGGTTTTGAAAAACAACCCACTTTTTAGCCAAAAACCAACCAAAAATCAGTTATTATTATTATTAATTAGCTAAACAAGAATTTTTAGGAAGATACGGTTATTTGCATATGGTAGGGTACATTAAGGGCTACAAATAAGCCAAATTTGATCAAAATCGTTAAAGTTGTTTTTTTATAAAAAATAATAACTGATTTTTTGGGGGTTTTTTGGCCAAAGAGGTATTGTTTTTCAAAACCTTTTTCGTGCATCTATATAGGCCTAATTGACATGCTTTTTGCAAATTTGTTCGAAATTGATTGAATAGTTTTCTCTCTAGCTTTGTATACATACACACGGACATTTTGTAAAAACCACTTTTTTGGACTCAGGGGGTCATAAAACGGGTATTTCCATAAAAATCTCAACATAGTTTTTTTTTTTTTTTTGCGATCACTATACTTTCTCTATACTATAGTATACTGACAAAGTAAAATTGTTCCTCATCCTCCTCGTAGACCGTTCCCAATAAAGGTGATGAATCACCAGTATCCATAAAAACTGCTCCTACTGTTAGCGTAGATTGTTGGAATTTTTCTTTTAAATCTTATGACAATAAATGAAACTAAATCATTTACAAAAAGCCCAATATTTTAACTTTAAACTGTCGCCATTTTGTTTAGGGTGAATCTTTTGATGTCTGATTTGCGGCATTTTATTCTCCTAAGTTAGACCTGTAATTTGATGTACAACTCGACCTATGCTCCTATTTAAGATTTTCATCCGACTCCTTGCGGTCTCCCTAAGGTGATAAAAAAATTATAATTCCTTCAAAAATGTGTTTTTTTGTTAGAGAAACGATGTACACAGACTTTTGAGACCGTACTATAGCATACTGTATATTCATAAATACTGTGCTAAAAGTATGCAAAGCAACCCAAGCCGAACACCAGTTAACTAGTTATATTTCGTCAGTTTGGCAGGGAGCCAACCACCGATTGCTTTACTTCCACTAACAACAGATATGAAAAGCTACCACAGATTTGAACCTGGGATATTCTGATCAGGAAGATGCCTTGCTATCCACTTGACTAAGGCTTGCCCTACAAAACCTAATAAATTAACAATTAAAAAGTAATTCGTCAGCACCATCTAGGAGTGGTTATAAGAAGGCTGCTTAGTTTTTACCTACACCTAAATCTGTGTAGAGGTTAATTACTAAATATAAAGGAAATATACAGGATGTCCAGTAATTACGGGATGAAACTTCGGGGAATGGTTCTATGGGCCAAAATAAGAAAAAAAAAGGTTCATATAAACATAGGCCCGAAAACGCTTTGTTTTCCAGATATCCGCCATTTTGGCATGATGTTTAACCTAACAATCATCTATCTCAAGGAAAGTAAGCAATTGCAATCATGCATTTCAAAATGGCGGCTGTTTGAAAAGTTCAAATCTAAATTACTCAAAAACTGTACATTTGATCAAAAAACGTCAAGACACTTTTTTTGTAGCCCTTTTGATTCCTTATCGGATGGTATATGTAATAATTGGTTTGTTTGTTCAACTTGGAATCCTATACCAACACAGTAAATACTACAATATTGGTATGTACATTAGCTGTCATTATCTTTAACTTAGCTATTATCCTTCATCTGATTGTTTTGACAGTGAAACATCCGATAGGGAATCAAAAAAAAGGTGTCTTGACATTTTTTGTTAAAATGTACGGTTTTTGAGTAATTTAGGTTTCAAATTTTCAAACAGAAGCCATTTTGAAATGCATGATTCGATAGTATCGAATATTCTCCTTTAGATATATCATTGTTAGGTTAAACTTCATTCCAAGTTTGAACTCAATCAGACAAACTGTTCTCTAGATATGAATTATTTTGTACAAAAAAACAAAATGGCGGATATCTGGAGAGTTTTCGGGCCTATGTTTATATGAACTTTTTTTCTTATTTTGACCCACAGAACCATTCCCCGAAGTTTGATCCCGCAATTACTGGACACCCTGTATATAATGCTCCCATATTGCCTATCTCACGTTGCACAGTTTTTTCTTTTTCTGAAAAGTAAGGTTTTCAACATATGACATTTTGCATGAACGGCAACGAGATATACTTTTAATTAATTCGGTGAGATGAAAACACATGTGAAGTAAGGCAGATTGCTTATGGAACACTATTTGAAAAATTATGCTTAAGATTACTGCTAATTTAAACCACCTGTATTAACGAAAGAGCATACCAAACACACGTTAAAACCCAAGGATAAAATTGTGCTTCTGGTGAATCAAGAAACCATTTGCAAACAATGCCACCAAAAATATAAATAAGAAGAATTTACTATATTACAAATAATTAACTGCAATAATATTAATCTATATAAAAAAAAATAATAAAACACAAAAAATATGTTTTCTAAATTATTCAAGATAAATAGTTTATTATATTTCTTCAAATTAAAACTAAATACAAAACACTAACTTAAAACTATATTAATTTGTTGTCTAATATTAATGTTAGTTGAGTGGAATGTTTTCTTCTCATGTTCAACATACTTTTCTCTCGACTGTCGCAGTCTTGTCTCCCTCTTCAGGACTGTCTTCGGCTTCGGAAATCTCTGCGCCAAGTTGTTGCAGTAACGGTTGCACAGCGGTCGGTCGACGAGTGAGCTGCGGCGTAGACAGCCTCAAATTGTTGTAGTCGTGCGGTAAATGTACGGGGAATCCTGCCTTCCTCTGAGTCTCCAGCAGTTCTTGTTCCACTTGGATGACCTGTAAACAGGATTAGAGATTTATTTTTGCTGTGGTTATTAGGTGCGCAAAATTTGAATGGCTATTGTACAACGGTTTATTAGTTGCACAAATTTTAGAAATCTAAATTTAAGACAAAACAAATTTTGTCAAGGAAAAGTTAACTTAAAACATTTAAGGAATTTTGTAAAATATTTCTTAGTAAAACATAAACTGAGCGGTGATGGCTTATAACTTATAATGATCAAATTGTTTAAGATGGACAAAAACAGTAGATGGAAGAAATAATAATCAAGCTGGGTGACATTAGAGATGTATCAAAAGAGAAATAATTGTACTTATGAAAAAAGAAATAATTGTGGTTCAATAATTTGCATACTAAACCTGTTGATTAGAATGGTGAATAGGCATACATATCACTGATTAATTGCGTCAAATTGATTATTTTTATCACGGAAAACTTTTTGTTTCACATATTTGGTCAGAAGTGTATTCTGCAAAACTAAAATAAATACGAGGTGTATTCGTAAAGTAAGTAATGTTTCATTCTAGCGCCCCCGCCGCGCTAGTATTCCTTGTTTACTGGCACTCTACTGATGCCATTTTGGTTGCTCTACGTAGTATTTTCAGTTGCTCTGCATATTTGAAATGTTTAAGACAATTTACTAATA
This sequence comes from Philaenus spumarius, assembly GCA_018207615.1. Taxonomy (NCBI): domain Eukaryota; kingdom Metazoa; phylum Arthropoda; class Insecta; order Hemiptera; family Aphrophoridae; genus Philaenus; species Philaenus spumarius. The sequence goes on along the minus strand of JAGFPH010006077.1, from coordinate 35,649 downwards.
AATCCCACCGACTGTTAGATTCGTGATATAATTTGATTTTTGAATGCAAGGAATGTGAAACCGGCTGAAATTTACTGTCATGTTAAAGGTGTTTACGGTGAAGGTGCAATGAGTGATGGAATAGTGAGAAATTGGGTTAGAATGTTTAATGAAGGTTAAATAAATGTTCACGAAGAGGCTCGGAGTGGTTGACCTTCTGTTGTCAACGATGATTTAGTAAGGTAAGTTGGTAAAAAAATCCATGAGAACAGACGTTTCACAATGACAGTGCTTTCAAACCAATTTCCGCAGATTTCATGGACTGTTTTGTATGAAATTGTTACAGACCGCTTACGTAATCACAAGGTGTGTTCCCGATGGGTTCCAAAAATTCTCACTGATATTCACAAAACCAAGTGACTTGGCAGTGATTTGACATTTCTCACACAGTACAGTGAAGAGGGAGAGGACTTTAAATCCAAATTGTGACAGTTGATGAAACTTGGGTTCGTCATGTCACACCAGAATCCAAGCAACAATCAATGGAGTGTAGACAAACTCGATCTCCAAAAAAAAAAAAATTTCAAAACGACAATGTTAGTACAAAAAATCATGTGCACTGTGTTCTGGGATAGGAAAGGGATTTTGCTTACTGCATTTGTTCCCTGAACTGAAACCATTAATGAGGCCCAAAATTGTTAGAATTTGAGAAAACTACAGTGTGCAATTTAAACCGAACTGAGAGGAATGCTCAGTAAAGGAATTGTGTTTGCTCCATGACAATGCTCGGCCCCATACTGCTGGTGACACTCAAACGGTGATGCGACAGTTTCGCTGGGAGCAATTCGATCACCCACCGTACAGCCCGGACTTGAGGCCGCGCCTAATTGTAATTGAAAATATATTTTTACTATACAGGATCGGATTGCATACATTGAAATAAATGAAAAATGTTCAGTTACTTTTTTTGAATTCGCCTAAGTTGAGTTGCAATCCGCAATTTTATTTTTTCACAAAAACTCACTGTAACTCCAGATAGATGAGATATTGGTATAAGCATTTTGTATGTTACAATTTATAAATGAACCAAAGACAACAAATTTATTTTTTAATTTTCAAAACGGTGGCCGTTACAAATTTTTAACGTTGAATACTAACTTAAAAACTGTTAGCTTTACAAAAAATGTACAACAGACAAAATATTTTTCTTTTTTATCAACAGACAAAATGGTATCTTCTCATTCTTTGCAGGTCAAAGGATAACGAAGTTTTATATAAAAAATACAAAAAACTGAAAACACCATTTTCTGGTAATTGTCTATACAACGTTTAAAATAAACCTAAAACCAACATTTAAAAAATTCTATTAGTATTAATAAATAAGATAAAATCCATCGCTCTGAAATGCATTACATATTCAAATGTGGCTCTTGGCAGCTGATAATATTTAGTTTTTGGTCTATTACCTGGTTATCCTTTGACCTACAGAAACGACAAAAAAAACCATTTTGTCTGTTATTAAAAAATAAAAATATTTTGTCTCTTGTACATCTTTTGTAAAGCTAAAGGTTTTCAAGATATTCAACGTCAAAAATTTGTAACGGCTGCCATTTTGAAAACTATAATTATAAATTGTTTGTGTTTGGTACACTTGTAAATCGTAACAAACAAAATATGCTCATACCAAATTTGAACTCAATACCATTCTATTTCTGGAGTTACAGTAAATAAAAAAAAAAACAAGAAATTGCTTTTAAGCCGAATTTGTAAAAAGCTACTGAACATTTTTCATTTATTTCAATGTATACAATTCGATAAAGTACAGCCATCTAAGGTTTTTTGTAATATTCACAGTAACTAGTGGACGGTTGTTCATTTACTATCACATTTATATATTCTTTTTAAATAATTGTGGCAGGTACCCACCCTTCACCTCGTAGTAATAAATATATTAATTAATAACGAGTTTCAGTAGAACCCCTCTAATCCATCACTTTTGGGACTGGGGGTATGGTCGGTACGCAAAAAAGGTCGGATTATCAGAAAATATAAAAAATTATCCGCTGAAAAAAACTGAACGACATGACAGGTTTTCCAAGAATCAACGGTTCACTCCTGACATGATAAAAAAACACAACTGTACACGCAATATAAAACAAATACACTGTAACAAACACAGAAGAACTTTGTCATAAAACCAACTAACAGTACGTTTTACGCTGTAGATGCGTTCCGGCAATGTGCCGTGTAAAACGAATCGGCGTATAACGGGGACTAACGGGTACAGTACGATTTTTTTAACCCTGCCCTCGGCCATGATTGTACTAACCTGAATGAAAACGTTAGAAATCGATCCGTCTACTTTAGTTTTCTCCACGAGCTGCGTGAAACAGCGAAAACCGAGCTTCAATAACACTGTCATTTAATACACTTAGCAGCGATGTAAAATTATGAAACTTTCACGGATAGGCAGATAAAAACCATACGATTCATATGATGTAAAAGAAAATCAATTACAAAACCTATTTCATATTTTAAAAATCATTATTACAACAATGTACTTTAATAATGACATGAAATTTTCACACCGCTGGAAAGTTTTTTATTTGTCGGGCAGAGACAAAGTGTTCGCGAGAAAGTTTTAGATAAAGGTCCAAATTAATTATTTTATTTGAAACATTTTTTCGTTTGACTTACGGTTTGCTCGGTACAGCGGTATAATGTGTGCGTTTCAATTAAAACTATACCTGGTCGGGCCTTGCCGCCGTGTTCCGTTGACCGAGTTCGTCCTCATTTTATAAACGTTATAAAATATTGTATATTATACATATCATATTATCAAGAGACAAGTCGACTATGACTCATTCAAGTAGTTTTTATTTCAATAATTTTATCCGAATAATTACGCAATCATTTTTGTTTATTCTAAGTTTGTGGAACTGCCTTTACAATCCCTCCCCGCTACACCGCTAGCCCACAGCGCGCTAGCCGAGCCGAGGGCACGGTTAAAAAAATCGTACTGTACACAGCTTAGTATTGATACTGATCAAATAGGCCTACATTAAAATGGATTTTTGTAATTAAAACGGTTTTGTTTTTCAAATTAATTTTTAACTTTTTTTACCGCGTAAAAGGGATATAGCATAAAGCGGGACTGCGTGTAACGAGGACTGCCTGTAAACACTAAAAACTGCACAGTACAGTACAAAAAAACATGCACAACAATAGAAACGATAGCAGAGATGACAAAGCACTAAAGCAGACAAGCGATAACAGCAAGTAAACAACAATGGCCCGACGGGATGTAAGTCACTAAATTCGGCTCGAACACGGTCGGATTAACCGGAGCGACAAACCAGCCAAGGGCGGACGAGAGGGGTTCTACTGTAGTAATAAAGTGGCCACTAACAGCGGACCTAGTATATTGGCTAAGGGATAGTTTGCTGAGAACACAGTTCATAGTTACCCTAGGGGGGGGGGGGGGGGGCCCGGGAGGGAAAAAACCAACAAAGGGTTAAGTTAGTCTGGGAGTGAAAGCGTCCAGTAATAAACTTAATATATAAAGAGGAGGAGATCTTGCCTTCATCTTAATGTGTTAGTACGGAACACATTCAAGCAATGTGTTTTTGCTTTGAATAAACGTCTAAAATGAACTACACCGCCTTTACCGCCTTATTTGAAGAACCTTCCACGCCATCCACCCTGACAATGCCTGTACATCTGCAAGAGGACCGACGACACACCTTAAAAGGGAGACACATCATCGCCAGGACACCGCAGGAGTGGACTGAACGATGGCCGTGCTACATAATAATCATTTTGTAATGGTGGCCAGAATAATTTCCAGATATTTTTCTAACATCTGAAAATTTCAGGTTATAAAGATTTCTCCTACTACTGATGCTAATTTTTTAAGATACATTTCTGTTTGTCAGACTCCAACTTAAATGTTTTTGAGAAGAAACAAGTAATACACAATTTAAATGTTACAAGTAGCTTACCCTGTCTTTAAGTGCTTTGACCAAAGCGTTGTACTCCGTATCTTTCTCTTGCAAGAGTTGCATGTAAAACTCTTCTCTGTGGAGTAAATCTGCTTCTCTTTGTTGGAACTCACGAAGCAGTCGTTTAGCCTTGTAATACTTCTTCTCCAGTACGATATACTGGCCCTAAACACAATTATGTTATTGTTACACTCTAAATAACGTTTAAAAGCAGTTTTAATTTTATTGGAACGTCAAGACAGTTTTTAAATCTGTTAGACACTTTATGCAAAACTTGCAATAGTGTTATTCAAACCCTTATTTAGCAAGAGATTTTCAATTAAAAGATTTTGAAAACCCCACATTAACAACCTTCGTGAATAACATAAAGTTAATGATAATTCTGAGCTCAAATTTCTTTTAAATTGTTGCTTAATTTAAAAAAGAAATAATAGATATTTACAATATATAATATTTACACACATTTCTTAATATTTTTAAAGTGACGTTTGTTAAAATATTTAAGTTACACATTTTTTAACTAGAAAGTAAATAAATAATTAAACGAACAAAAAATCAAAGTCTTTATATTATGTGGTGACTCATGGAATACACACCATGCACCCAGCACAGAATGTTTTAGAGTTCAGTGCCCACCAGGACCATTTACAGTGCCATGTCGATTCGTGTACCACGCCCTACAGAAATTTTATAAGAGACTGCTTTCAGTTTTGCTTGGTTGTATTCAAATTGAAGATGAAATAGAAGGTTTCCTACACCCATTAGATTTGGAATCTTCAAATACTGTTTTATTGTTGCTAATTTTATGTCTAGTTTATATCCCTCTCATCTTTCTAGGAGGTAAGTAAAGCTCATGCTGATTGGCTGAAACTAAGAAGAGGTGGGAGCAATAAACATTTTTCGGAAATATACATTTTAGAATTAAGTCTTTAAATTTAGTTATGTTCATACTCTGTAGATGAAATGTACACAAGTCAAGTAAGTCTGTGGGAGTGGGTGGGTGTATTATTATTTCTTTTCTAGGTTGTTTTTAACTACATCATTCTGGTGTGTACCGCATCGTGCAAATTTGATTTACTTGACTTTTTGGAGACTTATTTTCTGCCAACAAATATTACACTTTAAAACATGTAAGGCTCAGAGGTCTAACCAAAAACTAAAGAAAAGGTTATTTTCATTATACTGATTAGACATTTAATAAGTCATTATTAGTTTTAACAAAGATTCCACAAAACAAAATAAAAAAGAACATATTAGCACTATTACTGTACATTTTTCAATCAAATGAACTATTTTTATACATTTTAATTTTTAGTATTGCTAAGGTATTTTTTAATTTATTAATTAACACGTTCACTGCTAAGGAAGCACATGTGAGCTTGACACTGAACACTATGAGAAGCGGACGATACAGGGTTTATTGCGTGCTTCGCACGCCAACCCCTGTAATGGGAGTATTTTCAATACACAATGCATTGGGTGCTTCGCACACCAACCCCCGTATTGGGAAAATTTTCAATACACAGAGCATTGCGTGCATCGCATACCAATTTTAAGCCTATGTGCTATGGACGCACATGTGCGTCTGCTTTAAAATGTTAGTGATTATTACTTAGAAAGGTTAAAAAAATAAAGTAATTTCTACTCATTTAGACTATAAATATAAAAAATAAAAGGTCATACGAAATTTGCGTATCAGTGAACGTGTTAAGTTATGTTAAATTTCAATTTAAAAAGTAAACAAAAACTTAAAATTAAATATTTGTCGTCAAATATCCATTAAAATTCTAAAAATAAATTAGAATGTTCACCTGAGATTGCTCCAGCATATCTTGATACGTAGAGACTTCCTTCTTAGACACTGACAGATTTCGCTCAACCTCTCTTAGCTTCATTCCTGACTGCCGAAGCTTATCTGCGACTTCTTCTTTACTCGCGCCAATTTCTTCAAGTTCTTCCAACTATATGTGCAAATAAGTATGTCATTAAGTATTCTTACAATAAAATATTATTATTATTTATGAAAAATGGCAAACTATGGGAAATATTCTGATATAACATGGTATAAACATTTATACGATACCTATATTTTATGCTTTTTACAATCAGATATAATAACACGTTCAAACTTGTATAAGGATAGAGAATTGAATTGAATATTTAAGAACTGTAATAACTACATTAATAAATAATAGCTAATAAACTAGATTTTTAGACAAATACATTAAACCAAAATTGTATTTTCAATTTTGTAACTCCTAATTGGTTAGAGTAGGAAAAACACTCATAAAATTATTGCGTATTAAACCAACAATATTCTACTGAAATTAAAAGACTATAAACGAAATTGAAAATTTAGATTTGATCAATACAGAGCTGATTTTATCACATGGACCATGTTCATCTTAATAAAAAAATATACTTTGGATAAACCATATTGTATCCTTAAAACATAGTACAATATTTAAAGGATCTGAAAATGTTAAACATTTTATATCGAGTGTTTGAAAAAACATTCCAATACTTCAAGGGAGTATTTTCTTCATAGTAAGTAAACATAATACTTTTCCAAGATGTCGCTATTTTGAGATTTTTATCAAAAATTTAATCTTTTTGTTAATAACACAAGAGTTGAAATTGTGTATAGTTCTTGGTGTTTTAAAAACCGAAATTGATTTTCTTTACTATTTAAAAATGGTGACCATTTAAATTAATTGAATGAAAAGAAAAACGGATTATACAAACAAAATTACCTTGTTTTTTCTGCACTGAATGATACCACTGTAGAAAAAATAAACTAGAAATAACTAAAAAAAAGCACCTAGAACAATGATACACATTTATACAATGATACAAAATCGCATCGGTAGGGTCTTTTTGGTTTTAATAATGATTAAATATCTAAATACTCCAATCAGTGATGCTATACACATTAGGGTTAGTAGAGAAGTTTTAAAAAAAAGTTTATTTTTTATTTTTACGTTCTATATTAGTATTATGTAATAACAACTACACAAACAAAATAATCTGGAAAAGATAATCATTCTGAAATTTGTTGACTCGGACATTTGACATTATTTGTGTATACAAAATATAATACATGATGTTTTGAAAGTATGAATC
>JAGFPH010006077.1:0-13264 GCA_018207615.1 Philaenus spumarius | reverse complement strand
GTTTAGTCCCGCCAAAGTCTCAACAACTTGTTAGAACAAAGTAATATACGTACAAACTGTGTGTAAATACGTACAGTATTCAGTTTTAGTACAGAGTTTTATTCATTTTGTTTTAGTTACCGCATTAGTTAATACAGAAGAGCGCCGATTTTTAGAAACACATTGGGACAGAGGGACTTCTGATAACCAATTTGTTCGGGTATTTAATTCACTATGAAGTATGAACTCACTAGTCACTAACGAGTAACGACTGTCAGCAGCGTACGGCTGACTCAACAGCGACCGCTGTTCCGTTGAGCGCACAAACTCCCTGACATTTACAACTCGGCTGATTATGCAAGTAAATAACTTTAAATTCGGAATTATTACGTGTAGTGTACTGTAATGTACTTATTTATTTACAGTACATTTCTGCTTTCAGATAATCGACGCTCTACTGAATTAACATATTAATTTGATTTAGTTAGTTGATGATATGTGGAAACTTAACCGGAGTAGGTTAGTCTATTCATCAATGGCATCGAAAGTGTGGCAATATTTTATAATAGACGTTGAGAGTGACTTTTTGTCCGTAATTAACTTAGCTGAATACTTTTATTGAAGTAAAAACTTCTATATATATATATATATCCTTGTGTATAGTATATATGAAAAACAAGGACCGATGACAATGCAATACAGTATTAATTTTTTGGGTGTAGTAAGGGAGCACTGATCATGGTCTCCAGAACACGACCGTGATTTTCACCCCCTTCAAAACGTCGGATTGATTTGAAACTTTGCACACTTATCAAGGACCGATGACAATGCAATATTAATTTTGTTGGGTGTAGTAAGTGAGCACTGATCATGGTCCCCAAAACACGTTTTCAGGTGTTATTAAAAACTTTACATACAGGGTGATTCACGACGATATACAAAAACTTCGGGAGCTCATTAATTTTGTTGGGTGTAATAAGTGAGCACTGATCATGGTCCCCAGAATAAAAAATAAGAAAATAAATAATAGGCTTTAAAAGCAAACCGAACTAAAAATTTGAAAATAATTGTAATTATTTTATTTATTTATTAACCAAGAAATAAAATGTTAATAAAATCCAGTAGTTAATCAATATTCATTTTACACGCTGTACAATTCGCATAGAAGTTTTCACTTCTATTGTGTGGTCATATGCACACCCAATTTTTTAAATTATCTGCAAATAACATACTTAATCATTTCAGTGTTCAAATTAAATCTTATATTTTACACTTAAATTTTTGTTAAATTCCTTGAATAATGGAATAGAACCAAGAACCGATTTGACTCCAGAACCGGGAACCGAGAACCGATTTGACTCTAGAACCGGGAACCGAGAACCGAAAAAAAAATGGAACCGACCCATCCCTACTTCTGTGAAACACAAAATCAACATCACGTATCGAACTAACAACATTCAAAAAATATTGCGACATAAACAGTTGACACCAACAGAAAGGAAGTCAGGTGTATATAAAATAAACTGTAACGACTGTGACTGCTTTTATATAGGACAGACAGGCAGAGTGTTTAAAGAACGCTTTAAAGAACATCTGATGCACAACATACGCAAAATGAAGTCAAATTACGCTCGACATTTAATAGACCGTAACCACAACTAAACAAATTTCGACACTAATTTGACACCTCTTCATTATTGCGTAAAGGGCAGATTAATGAACGCCATCGAAGAATTTGAAATTTACAAGGAATTCAGACATAACCCAGATAACATATTAAATGATCAGTTGTCATTTCAATCCAATGACATATGATACAGCCCTCAGTTATAGAACTGGTCAATAACCACCAAACAAGGTAGGCTGTTTTGTTTAGTTTAGATCAGTGTACCATAGACGATAAGATGTTGTACACCAACCGGCTCAATCCCTGTCGCACTATAAATTATGTGTTGTGTATGTTTTGTTATTAATGGGTTTGAGTTTGTGTGTGTATATGATGACCTGAATTGTGATTAATGTATTATATACTTGATAATGAGATTACAGTCTCCAAACGCGTCGTAAGTAGGACAACTCAAGAAGCCACAAGACAAACTAATAACCAGGTAAAATGCATTTAGTAATTTCCTATATTTATTTAATTTATTTTAATATTTAAATAAAATCATATTTTAATAAAATAATTTACTATATATTTATTTTTTTATTTTTATACTTTTTGATGATTTAAATCATAATTAGTTTTAATTAGGATTTAGGTATAAATATGACAACAATTCTTGGGGGTGAATTTTTTCTAAATCATAATTAATGTAGCTTAAAAGAATTGTACAATCTTCCTGTATCTTAAAAAATAAAATGAATACACATCTAATTGTATGTATAATACAATACATAGAAAAATGAAAAAAACATCTTAACTTCTTGGCTCCGCCATTTTGGATTGGGGTATCGGAGAAAAGTTTACGTTTCACCAATTTTCTCTTCTCAACAAGGGCTTTAAAATGAGGTACCACACTGTTTAAAAATTTTTACTTGCAACCCCATCCCCTATTAACCGAATAAGGGTCAAATTCATTTTACCGCTAAAGGACTGTTCAAGATACACAATTTGTTACTAGTATTTTTACAACTTTATTCAAGTTGTTGTGCCAAATTCAGTTATAAGGAAAACAAACTTACTCAAGTAAAGTCTCATACTTGTATAGGTATAAGTGCATAAATGTTGATTTTTTTTTAAAGTGTTTCTGGATTGGGTGTTTTAATAACTGGATTAGATTGTTACCTTAATAGGACCAGAACTGAAGGTAACTTTAGTATTTGCTTTAACAGGAATGTTAACATCTTCATCAGTTTCGCATTCAGGAAGACCTGGGACTTCCATCCAGAAGTGGCCATCTTCGTAGTAATGCACTCCACTTTCTTCGAAAACCTAGAGCAAACAGACGTCAATTAACTATCAGTGATATATACAAAAGGATCAAACAATGTAAAAAATGTTAAAATAAACTTGACGAGTATATATATATTAGTTACACTTGACTAATATTTCAATATATTTGAGTCAAATTATGACTCTGTAACTCAACATTTGTATAAAACACTTCTCCACTGCGGACATACTCTGTACCATCTCGAGTCTGTTGCAGAACTGATCTAACCCATGCGTCTCTTTTGGTGCTAAAAAAAAAAACATTTATCTCCGCCGAATTATTCTCGAACCTTCTAGAAACTTCTGGAACCTTTGAGATGGACTACCTGAATGTACATCCTGTTTAGACAAACCGAGTGTCTTTTAAACTTTGTAAACATTACTTCAAAATGTTCCTTTTTATTAACTAATTTAAAACTGTCTGCTTTACAAAAATATGGTTTATTTTTGAAACTGTCTACTTTATAGATATTGTTTATTAACCCTCCAAGTGGCATGGTTAAAGCTAAAATTGAAAAGCCTGTTTTTAGCGTTTTGCAAGCATATTTTTAAAAATTCGCCAAAAATAGTAAATGAACCCCAATCCAAAAGTGTTCCATAGCTTTTTTGTAGAAGAAACTTCAAAGAATTCAAATATGCCACTAAAAATTAGTTTCTTTTGAAATTGTAAAAGTTATTAGCTTAGAAAGCAAAAAATGTTTAGTAACGGAAGGAAAAAAAAACAACTTTATGCCTACATAAAAAATAGTAAAACATTTTTGTAATTTTTTTCGTAAGTGTAAAAAAGTTTTGTATTTTGGTCTAAATAGAACTGTATAAAAACATTTATCAATTTCAAATTTTTTATTTTGAAAAAAACAGTTTTTATGTTCCAAGTACACGACTGGTAACAAACCTAGGCCTAGATTGTAACGTCATTTACTAATATATGCTTTGCCCAAAAATGAAATATTATTATAACAAAGTGTAGAGGATAAATCAAAGAAAAGAACGGTATACTTGTCTTTCCTTAGTTCACAAAAGTGTTTGAGTTATCATTATTTGAATAACAAAATGACATCAATCTAATGAAAAGTCGGCCGTCTATAACAGCGGTGAGAATGGGACACTTGAATAGCGTGGGAACCCACGCGCTAGACTTTCTCATTAGAACGTAATAATTATGTACATTTCAATTGTCGTCTAGACAGACAAAAAACCGGTTATTTCTGGATTAATTCCCACCAATACAAAATTCATACTTTGCTGTACAAAATGGTGTAAAGAAATCTGTCAAAACATTTGATATGGTAGGCGTAAAATCACTTGACAAATGGGCTGTTTCATTGGTTGAAAAACTGTCCGATCGCAAGGGTTTACAGTAATTCTTGGAAAAATACTATTTTTATAGTGACATCTGATTAGAAGGCACCAACAGAAAGATAAAATCTTGACGAATCCAATGGTATCTTTATAATAGCCAAAGAAATATTTGTGTAGATAGTCTTGAACGTTGAAGAAGTGGGAAATAACAGTACAATTGTATGCAGATTCACGCACGGAAATAGCTGTAGACCGATGTGCATATTTTAAAATGATGATTACATATGTAAATATATGTTTTACGAAAAAGTTTTAAATACAAAAATTAAAGTTTAATCCATTTCCTTTCCAATGGCGCCGGTGTTATTACGATTGGATGATTTTAAGTGAATTAATTAATCGAAAATACAAATGTATGTAAATTCTCGCTAATTGTCGAAATGGCTGCATCTTGCGCCTGAGAGAATGTCACTTTGGGCAGTCTGCCACTAGGAGGGTTAACTTATTTTTCTGTGATGACCATTGATTACAAATAGCAAAAGTAATAATATTTTCTTGATTTATACCCATTCGAAGAACTGCATATGTTACACCAATACACTAACACATATGAGCCATAAATGGATATTGGCCAGTGTTAGAGAATGCATATGTAAATATGAGTAACCTAACAACTATTATTTTGGTTTAGTAAATGACAATTTTGTTTTTACCTCTCTAGTAGGTTGAGGAACAAACCCGGCGTAATCACCATCATCTTCTTCGTCGTCCGCTTTGTCTTTAGAACTGTCGAGATCGTCCAGACTGTTAACAGAGCCGAGGAGACCAGATTCAGATCCTGACACCGAACCAAACTGACTCGATACCACAGAATCTTCCATGGTCGCCGTCGAACCAATCAGTGCACTGGAGACCATCGATTCATCCAACTTCATTTCTGCTTGCAAGAGTCTGTAAGACAATCAATAACATTAGATTAATTTTTATTATTCATACATTTGTGCATGTGTCAAAACAGTTTCCAGTTTAATAACAAGTTTTATGTACAAGATGTAGGCACCGCTTTGGGAAACCAATCCTGTCTAGTTTTATTGCTAATTTTTTTATGAGTTCGTTTGAAATAAACTCTAAAAAATCTAAAACTCTTTCCGCGAATGTGGGTTCGTTATGTGGAAGACATTTTTGCAGTGTTCGATAAAATCTTGAAGAATTTTGTGATATAATCAATGGATTTCACCCGACCATAAGGTTTACTACGGAAATTGAAAAAGACTACAACCTTCTGTTTCTAGCTGTCAATGTGTATAGGAAAAACAATGAATTGTTGTTTAGTGTATATAGAAAGCCCACACACACTCAGACAAATATACTGGGTGATTTAGAAGTGTACGGCAATGTAACTCATTCTATAACTAAATATAAGAAAAAATTTCATATAAACATAGGCCTGAAAACACTTGTTTTCCAGATAACCACCATTTTGTTTTCCTTTAATAATTCATGTCTAGAGAAATGTTTGACTGATTGAGTTCAAACTTGGATTGAAGTTTAACCTAACAATCTCATGAAAAATAAGCGATTATATTAAATAGTGCGTTTCTAAATGGTGGCTGTTTGAAAATTTCAATCCTAAATTACTCAAAAACCGTACATTTTAACAAAAAATGTCAAGACACCTTTTTTGTAGCCATTTTGATTTCCTATCGGATGGTGTAACAGTCAAAACAATCGATGAAGGATAATAATTAAGTTATGTGTAATAATTGGTTTGTTCAACCCGCCATCCTATATATCAACACAGTAAACACAACAATATTGTATGTACATATGCTGTTACTATCTTTAACATAACTATTATCCTTCATCCGATTGTTTTAACAGTTACATCATCCGATAGGGAATCAAAAGGGCTACAAAAAAGGTGCCTTGACATGGTTTGTTAAAATGTACGGTTTTTTAGTAATTAAGGTTTTAAATTTTCAAACAGCCACCATTTTAAAATACATGATTGGATTAAGGTGACTTGACATTTTTTGTTAAAATGTACGGTTTTTGAGTAATTTAGGTTTGAAATTTTCAAACAGCCACCATATTGAATCGCATTATTGGGTATAATTTTTTATTTTTATTAAAATACAGATCATTGTTAGGTTAAACTTCATACCAAGTTTGAACTCAATCAGTCAAACATTTCTCTAGATATGAATTATTTTGTAAAAAAAGAAAATGGCGGATATCTGTAAAACTAATTGTTTTCGGGCCTATGTTTATATGACATTTTTTTCATATTTTTAGTTATAGAATGAGGCACTGAGACATTGCCGTATAGTTCTTAATCACAGTATAACTGAGGATTCACACCATTCACCGGCACATGAAAGAGCTGTTTTTAATTCTATGGTTCTCGGATTAGTTAATTTGCCGTTGGACAAAATAGTAAAGAAAATGAAATTCAAGAAAATTAAGGAATCGAGATCTACCCTGGAAAGGAACAAACCCCAATAACGATGGGTCAAAATAGCTTGTGCTCCACAACTGACTAATATTGTTGAAAAATCGCTAGCAAAATATGCAAATTTAAAAGTAGGTTTGTCAGCTGAGAATAATCTTGGTAAAATGATAGGAAATCCTAAAGTTAAAGTACAAGAACAGGAGAAATCTGAAATGTATTGCATGGACTTTAAAATGTGTTCGAAGAAACATATATACCAAACCAAAAGTACCATAAAGACAAGAACTAAAAAAACATTTTTATCGTTTAAAATAAAACAGACCAGATAAATCTGCTATGGCTGTGCATTGCTTAGTAGCCCAGTCGGTATAGGTTAAAACTACCAGTAATTTGCAATATGGCTGATTTTTTTTATAAGTACCTTAAAGTATGTACATTAACATAAAAAAAAGTTTACCAGTCTATCGATTTCCCAAAGTCAAAAATAAAATCGATTATCATTTTTTTTCGATTATCCTTAATATTTCGAGCTATGATGAAGATAGAGAAAAATAAAAAATACCACCGTGTAGGAGAGGTATTTTTCAATAAAAAAGGTCATATGTATTTATTTCCTCCGAGCAATGGTTTGTCTGAAAAAATTCGATAATGCAGGTATGTATTTTGCAGCAGGGTAAATCACTAAAAGGGGACATCTTATTCATATATGAAGCGTTGGGTCATTCTAAATTGGCCGAATTTTAATATAGCGAATTGAAACTTGACATAGGAGTTAAAATATATATTTTAAACATTTATGCTGAGTCTCAGCTTGTTATCTTGAAAATGACCCGATCTAGAGCCACTTGATTCATCAATGGGTTTCTCGATTTTAGGAGTACCGGACCCACGAACTAATTTTAATCGGCTCCAGTTTAGAGAATTTTCAAAATATCAACCTGAAAGTTTTTTTACAAGTTAAATATATATATTCAAACAAGTTCAAGGAGTATAAACCTTTTTCATTATTTATTTTTAAAAGCACAAGTAAATTAAAAAAGTATAATTTTAGACCTTTTTAGATTTTTCATCAAAACACTTGAGTTGATCAGCTGCAGATTAGTCATTTTTGAAAATATAGTTTTTAAAATTAGTATAGCAAAAAACAATTGTATTTGTAACATCTGTACCAATTTTTAAATCGATGTGTTTAAAAATGTCGAAAATGGAGTCGTTGAATCCAAAAGTGTTATAGTTAAAACGAGATAGGTAAAACAGAAGACTATTTTCAAGCGCCTCGTTTTTAAAAATAACAAGAAAAAATCGTTCATACTTACTAAGAATATTTATACTGGTGTACTCAACTTGTAAAACAAATTTGGTGTTGATATTCCAAAAATTGTCGAAACTGGAATAGATTGAAATTAGTTCGTGGGTCCGGTACTCCTAAAATCGATAATTGAAATCGACTCCTAGATCGGGTAATTTTCAAGGTAACAAGCTGAGACTCAGCATAAATGTTTAAAATATATATTTTAACTCCTACGTCAAGTTTCAATTCGATATATTAAAATTTGGCCAATTTAGAATGAGCCAATGCTTCATATATAAATAAGATGTCCCCTTTTAGTAATTTCCCCTGCTGCAAAATACATACCTGCATTATAGAATTTTTTCCAGACAAACCATTGCTCGGACGAAATAAATACATACGACCTTTTTTGTTGAAAAATACTTCCCCTATACGGTGGTATTTTTTATTTTTCTCTATCTTCATCCCAGCTCGAAATATTAAGGATAATCGAAAAAAAAATGATAATCGATTTTTTTCGACTTTGGGAAATTGATAGACTGGTAAACGTTTTTTTATGTCAATCTACATACTTTAATATACTTATAAAAAAAAAATCAGCCATATTGTAAATTACTGGAACTTTTGGTCTAAAATTACCTCTACCGACTGGCCTATACATGAAAACCATAATTTCAAAATAGAAAATCTGTATTATTGAAAAATGTAACTAAACTTAACACAATAGATACTTGGAAAACTTTTTATGCTAACAAATATATTAAAATAATGAATTAGGACTCATAAAAAATTCTATATTAATGTAGCCTATTGTTTGACATTACTATTAGTTTAGTAATATAGTTAATGTTAGGCTAGTTACAATAACGTTAGGCACTTGTTAACGGCTAATGAAACGTACTCTTTAGCCATACCCCTTTTAGTTTTGTATAAGTACATGGCATGAAACACTGTTAGTTATAGTTTGATTATTGTAGCTCGTGCATCACTGAAGATGGCGACTTTGTCGTTGAAACGCGTTTGAGTTAATTAACGTATTAGTTGTGAGTTTCTGTGTTCAAGTTTTATTCTATCAATATATCTTCTCACAAGTCTAGCTCAATATTTGTTTATATGCAAAGTTTGATGGAGTTTTTCTTCTGTGTAGAATTTTGTTGCAAAAATTGTAAAATAAAGGAGCTGCGACACAATTATGGACACTCGTTACAAAACTCTAAAAACTAATTAATTTTATAAAATTGTGTTGAATAGAATGTCCTAAAAGTCATAGAAAAAGTTATTTCAACCCTTATTTCTTGCTAAAATAACATCCAAAATATTTAAGTTTATGTGTGACAATGTCCTCGTTAGGAGAAAAAATTTATAAGATGGTTAGGTTTCAGATAAGCGATTGCAAATAAATATTTACATACAAATTCATGTATAAAATTACAGTACAGAAAATTTATTAACTTCGACTTCGATAACCCGTTTGGCTGTCATACTAACCCTCGGTCTGTGGCTGCATTCAGGACATCTTGCAACCAGTCGGGTTCGTCTTTATCCTTCTCAGGATCCGGTGTGGGTGATAACAGCCTAACTACTTCTTGTGCTTCCTCGTCAGACAGTAGTGCTTCGTGACTACTGCAATAATCGAATACACAGAACATTAACTACACATCAAATTATTGCTTCGTGTACAGTAGAACCCCTCTCGTCGGCCCCGACCGTGCTTATCACCTTGTACTGTACTGTGCAGTTTTTAGTGCTTACTGTTCGTTGGTTAGTTCTAACAAGGTTGTAACACACTTGAAGCTATGAAATCCCTCAACATCAAAGATGCTATGCATACGATTGCTGAGTCAGATCGAAGACAAGCAAAGTAAATGTAAGTCCGTATTTTTGTGAATTTTCTGATAGTAAATTTTTTTTGTTCCGACTATACCCCCAGTCCAAATAGTGACGGATTAGAGGGGTTCTACTGTAACATTATACAGTTGTGAAGGATTTCGTGCACCTTCTCAAGGGTTGTTGAGACTTTATATTTTAAATAATGGTAATTTTTTATTGTTATTCAGTTGTGATTGACAACCGACATCAAGAAGAATATGAACAGAAAAATTGTGGAACGAGATGGACATATCCTATAAGTTATGTGTAATAAATTAAACGGCGTAAAAAAGTATAACATCCTTCAGATAAAAAATAATTATAAGATATTTTTGATAATTTTGTCGCCCAACCTGTAAGCTTGTACAGCAATTATAGTTCCTAAATTAATGGTGTTATAAAAAATATTCAACAATAAAATTGACAGAAATATGTGTTACGACTAAGAACACTCTCTAAATAGACTAAAACATAGTTGTCATATTCTAAAATATATCCTGTTAGTTCCCCTTCTCCCATGTATATAAACTTATTAAAGGATCTGATGAAATTTTAGAAATTGTGAACAAACTTTAGTTTTCTAACAAGTTATATTTCAAAATTAAAACAAAAGTTCCGGGTAAATCACGTGAATTTACCTATGGTTTTAAATGTTAACCTGTACTATGGCTTCAACTAACCCATCAAGAGATCTGAACTCCTAACTGTAATAATATGAACCTCAAACATACTGACTTATATGAGTTATTCCGCTCCCTAGCTTTCACAAAATGTGTTATACTAAATTACACGTGAACAGCTAACTGGCTGAGCATAACAATAAATGTACACTTGAAAACTAGCTTTTAAAGCAAAAGTATCTTATATTTTATACAGAGTGTCTAGAAAATACTATCCCAAATTTCACCAGGTTATTCTATAGGTGAAAATAAGAAGAAAAAAAGTTTCAATAAACATAGATCCGGCAATGCTTGGTTTTCTAATTGTCCGCCATTTTGTATTTTTACTAAACACTTAATATCTTTGGAAGTAGAAAAGATATCGACCTCAAACTTGGTGTGCATATTTGTTACATAACCTTTTACCCTTTTATAAAAAACCAGAACGTTCTTTTGTAAACATTAAAAATGGCGGCCATTAAAATTTTTAATTTCAAATACAGTAGGATCTCGATAATTCGAGTCACAGTAGTTCGAGGGTCTGGGTATTTCGAGCTGTGTTTACAAAATTAAAAAACAGCCTGTTTGACTATTTTAAAACTTTAAAACATCGATTGTAAAGCGCCTTCAATATTACTTTGTTAACGCCACCCCCACTGTACGTTTAAAATGGCAACTAGTCTTTTGAAAGTGACAAAAGATCAAAGTGGCTGGCTTGGCGACACACCACAACTCACAGGTAACCTAATGAGTCAACATTGGGTCTTGCCGACACCGCTTATATCTCATGCCAGCTCAGACATATACTTACTTGACTGTCTCCCCCTCTAGTTATTATAAAAATAGTTCAATTTCAATAATAAACTGTCAGTTCGCACAGAAGTACGCGCGCTACGCACATCGGTGTTATGTATAACATTGTTGATTAGTGAGGGCATTCTTTACCGTTTCTATTAAAAGTGCTTTAGTTTTCTAAGTTTTAATTTTGATTGTGTTTTGTAACAATGAACGAAAAAACTAAAAAAAGTTTGTGCCAATTGAAATTAAATTAGAGGCCTTGAAAAGACTAGACTAAGGTGAAATCCTTGAAGAAACTTGCAGCTGAGTACGGTGTCGGTGAAGTAACTGTAGAGGAATGGCGCCCTAATAGAGACAAACTCGGAACATTTTCTACTATTAAACGTTCTAATATTTCGACTAATTAAAACATTAAAAAATATAGTATTCTTTACTTTTTCCATTTCTCCGCTTATTCCGAGTTTTTTATAGTTCGAGGTACAGTCAGCCCCAATTAGCTCAAATTATCAAGGTTCTACTGTATCTCTAAAACTGCTAACTTTACAAAATCATTTTAAGAAACAAAAAAAGTTTATTGTTTAGTAGCAAAGAAAACGGTTTCTTTATTATTATTATTTTTTTTTTTTCAATAGCTCAAAAGATAATCGAGTTATTGTCTAAAAACTCAAAACATATCCCAAAAAAAAAAAAGTTTCCTTTATTCTTTGAGGGAATCGAAGAAAGGCTAACAATTTATATTTCATATTGACCCATTCAATTAAAACTGTAAAAGTTTTTGAACACCCTAAGATGATAATGTATTAATGTAAAGTAAGATTAATATTAGTACAATTATAATTATTTTGATTATTTAAAAGGAAAAGAATAAGGAAGTTTTTCTGTTAGTTTACATACAAAAACCCAATACTCATTAAAATGAACTAATATGAAAACATACTTCTATCGAATGATTACTACATACAGGAGTTAAACAGATGTTACTTACCGAGAACGTTTAGCGAGTATCCTGCGAGCACGAGCAGCCATCACAGCCGGAAGGAAAGAAAGAGTAGACAAACAATACAAAGTTAGTACAAGCAAGCTAAGTTGGTTCTGATACATCTCCATTCATAAATTAACACGTACTGACAAACACAAAACTAAAGACCACACCAACTTCTAATCTACATTTACTTATTTTTTGTACTGCCAACATATAAACTAAAGAAATCTACTTCCTACACTAAACAATTACAAAGGCAGATTTACTGAAAATGAAATAATTTATTTTTAAAGATAGATTAATAGATTTTTTAGTTATTGACAAAATAAAAATAAAAACCTTATGGTTATAATCTCTTGATAGCTCCAAAATTATAAGTTAAACATACTACAATATAAATGAAATCCATAATTAGGGTTTTAAAAGTAGTGTTTCCAATTCAATGGATATTCGGACGCCGTCATACTTCAAATACCATAATTGATTATCTGCAGTCTGTTATTATAATCGTTGCTATAGCGCAGTATTGGTGAAGTCAATCAGCTTCGACAGGCCCTTTTACTTAACATATAATACAGACCGTTGCATGGTGCTTGGCATGTAGGGGAGGTTGTGTGAGAGAGATGGACAATGTCTCCCACTACACTTCCCCTTCAGATGCTTTGTGCAGTCACCCCAGCCAGTTTAGCAAGGTCAAAGTAGCTCTCCAAATCGCTCTGTATTGGTAAAATAAAATAAACAAAACACACGTTAAACTACTTATTTTATTTTACATACAAACATTGACGAATTTTCTTTAATGTTGGCAGGCACTTTTCAGTCAAATAGACATTATTTACTATTCGGCGTACAATACCAACATCAAAGTCGTCAAGGCCTGTAATATTTTTTTGCATCTTTCTTTTTTTATTAGGAGTTTCAAAACTTGAGTATGTTTCCTCCAATTTTGTTTTTTCTGCACTCAATCTTGTTAAAATACGTTTTGAAACTCCGCAAG
>JAGFPH010006076.1:61933-84958 GCA_018207615.1 Philaenus spumarius | reverse complement strand
TCCCCTAGGGCCATAGGTGCTCGCTAAGAAAGGGTTTGAAAAAATTCGAAATTTCAGGGGAGGTTTGGGGGGTCAAAATTACTACAAAAAACCATCGAACGGATTGTAATGAAATTTGGTATATAACTAGCTTCCTCTAGGACCATCGGTACTCGCTCAGAAAGGGTTTTAAAAAATTCGAAATTTTAGGTGGGGTTTGGGGTCAAAGTTACTAAAAAGAAACACCGAACGGATTGGAATGAAATTTATTATCTAGCTTCCTCTAGTTCCCTAGGTGCTCGCTAAGAAAGAGTTTTTTTTTTTAAATAGAAATTTTAGGAGAGGTTTGGGGGGTCAAAGTTACTAAAAATCCCCATAAGAAATACATAGTGTAATATATTTATTGATATAATATATTTTTTGTTAGACGGGTCGTGCCAGCTAGTACACTATATTATTTTCAAATGTGTTTTTTTGTCGCCAAGCGATATCTCCCTTAATTCTTCATAAAAATTTATTATTCAAGCATCATTTTAAAAGCTTATGTTCCCCGCTATTGACGAAAAATAGACAAACTGCTTAAAATTCTTTTGAGAAATAATATATAAGGATAGTTAGTTAGTGTGTAGGGGAATCTGTGTTTAAATTAGTAAACACTAACGCCAAAAATACAATACGCCCGGTTAACCAATCCTATCCGCTGTCATCCTGGATGAATTTAGCACCACGTATCTTGTTCAGGATGATTTATCCTGTATAACAACAATATAAACAGGATATCCCGTAACCCCAGCAGGCTAATGTTCTGTCTGTTTGACAGGCATGGCTCTATTAGGTAATGCCATCGTAATTCGTTCCTGTTGTTCTAAAACAACTTTAAACGTGGTATTTACATCCAAAATAAACTATACTGGACTAAGTACTTGTGCTCCTACGTGATTGTAATGAGTAATTAATGTATACTAGCTGCGATTATTTCAGCTAGCAGGCCTACTTACCTGATTTAATAAATTTATTAAATTAAGTAAATTACTTTTATTTATTTACGTTGGTTTAATAAATTTACAAAATTCGCCCGGATGTTTTAATTTTATATCAAGTGAAGCAACTGAAAAACGTGAATTCCGACACAATTGTGTCACAAACTTTCATTTGAATACAAGCGTGTTTTTATATAATTTTTATAAAACTGTAGCATCTATTGAACATAAAAACAACAACAAATATAATCAATATTTAACTAAAATGTAAGCGCCATTACTTATGTTTATTGACTTTAATAATAACAGTAGTCAGCTGTTTCCTATAATATTTCCATTATCAGCTGATATCAAACTTAAAACAATTATTTGTACATCTAACTTTTAAAATAGGTTTTTGTGAACAACACTCACTATCTATACTAATATTATAAAGAGGTAAAATTTGTTTGTTTTTATGTAGGGGATAATGTTTGAAACCACTGAACCAATTGAAATTTGTTTAGTAAAAAGCCGCACTATCCCTGAGTAACATAGGCTAGAATTCATATTGATAAAAACATTTATTTCCAATATTTGTAAATTTAGTCGGAACAAATTCACAGGATCAAGTTGGGCGTTAAGGGTCTGCTGTAGTGACGGCCATCTTGGATTTTTATCCCATAAGAGCAATGTTAAATTTCAAACCATTTATTTCGTTTACTTTTTATCATGAAATTGTTTGCAAGGTCTCATTTTAAGCACAATCACAATACGCATCTGTCTTGCAATTTACATTTTTTTGAATGGTTTTGATTTGTTATGTAATTGACATTTTGTAAGTACAAAGTTTGAATTTTTTTCCTAACACAATAAAAAATTAATAATGAAAAATAATTTGCAAGCCGGATCCGAAATTTTATAAAGAATATTCAGTTTTTTTTCCAACACTCAATTACAAAAGATAGACTTATAAAATGGTTTGAAATGAGGCAATGTCAAAGCGTTCAGCTGCAAGAAATTTCACTGTTTAGATAGGGATACAGTGAGAAGCGGTTGCGTGTCCGGTTGCTTTCTCGTTTGCTTTAGCAGACCCTTAATATCGTTCATTAAAGTTAATTTGCTTTTGAAGATTCATTTAAAATTTTCATAAATTTACGTACATGTAAGTTCGATAAAAGATAAGTTATACTGAAGAAGACTGTACGGCTCTGTTTTGTTCTGGTGTTGCACATCCTTAAGTGTATAAATTAATTCTTGATGCGTATGCGTTAATCCTTTTGGAATGGTAGGCAGTAAGGACTCTTGACGTGAAAAGAAGTCAAACACAAATTTTTTACTTTATTTTTAGGATATTTGAACCTTTAACACAATACAATTTACCGTTGTGGAAAAGAAGTGTCGCTTATAGTAACGAGTACTTGGCAACCGTTTCACTTGGCACTTGTTTCGTGTTCACTTCTTGCAAAGTTTCATTAAGGTTTACCAAAGTCTCTTAACTTTTGCAAAACATTTCGGTAGTATTTTGGCAAAGTTTGTTGTATATCAAAGTAGGCGAGTAAAGTATGGAATTAAAGTTTCCGACAACACAAAATTGTTACGATATTCACCTACTTTAAAGTAGGCGAACGGCGTTGAAACTTTCGCAATATTTACGTATCTCCACACTATACGCCATAAAGCGTGCGTCTTGAGTTCATGATGTTTGAAAACTGACTCCTGGATTCGGAATAAAGTTTCAGGCTTTTCCTTAACGTTTCCCTTTGCATCACACCCCTCTGCGAGTTCGCATAAGCTTTATGTGAACATATATATATCTAAAACATTCTCTGATATGAAAACCAAATGCCTTTTTATCACAACAGAGGTTTATGACGAACGTAAAAAATGATTTGACGAGATATAAACGTAAGGCGGCTTTAAGTGGATCCGTTTGAGTCCGTATCAAGGAAACTGGAAAGTAGCATCGCAGCGTCCACGCGTCACATGCGTTATCCTCGGAAACGAAATTGGCTGAAATGCGGTGTTGGTTACTGAATGTATAAACTATTGCCTAAAGTAAGACAAAATTATTTTGAAATTTTTTAAGTACTTTTTGGGAGTAAATTGTGGACGATAATCGGATATTTTAACCCTACAGATGTTCTGCTCAATTGAGCAGTCTCAACGCTTGGCCTAGGTATCACACTACTCAGTTGACAACTCTATTTTGTATTGAATATTTC
Organism: Philaenus spumarius; assembly: GCA_018207615.1. Lineage (NCBI taxonomy): Eukaryota > Metazoa > Arthropoda > Insecta > Hemiptera > Aphrophoridae > Philaenus > Philaenus spumarius. Next base: position 81,795 of record JAGFPH010006076.1, on the reverse strand, counting down.
ACCCACTATAAATCATCCAATCACAATAAAACAAAAACCGTTGGAAAGGAAATTAAAACTTTAAATTTTGTAAATACATGTTTTTTTCTAAAACGTACGAGGGGCATTCAATAAGTAACGAGACAAATTATTATTGCTCAAAAACGGTTTATTGAATCAGTACAAAACTTTCAGGACATAAAGTTGGCAACCTTGCGATGACAATTATTGATCAGCTGTTCGATCATATTTTGTAAACATAACCTCAAATTTACTCTGTTAAAGATGTCAAGTCCGCTCGAGAATTGCACTGTGGAAGAACAACGTGCCGTGATCAGATTTTTAGTCGCGGAAGGTGAGAAAGGTAGTGACATCCACAAAAGAATGTTAAAAGTGTACGGAGACAATTGTTTGAACGTTCAAACGTTCGAACGTTTACAAATGGGTAGAACAGTTTCAAAGTGGCCGTACAAAAGTTTCTGTCGAGCAACGCAGTGGACGACCGATCGAAGTTGAGACTTCCTCTCTCGAATCTCGGATTGACGCGTTAATTCGGCACAATAGGCGTATCACCGTTGAACTGATAAGTGAAAAAGTATACGCGAGTGTTGGGACTGTCCATAACATTATTCATAACAAGCTGCAGTACAAGAAAACCTGTGCGAGATGGGTGCCCAGACAACTCACGGACGCTCACAAAGAAACCCGGCTTCAAATCAGTCAACAGTTGAAAAATCGATATTCGACTGAAGGAGAAGGTTTTTTCAAAAGATTTGTAACGTGTGATGAAACATGGATCCACCACTATGAGCCAGAGTCAAAACGACAGAGCCTTGAGTGGAAGCATACGACTTGTCCCATTCAAAAAAAATGCAAGACCCAGCCATCTGCCGGTAAAGTTATGCTTACAGTATTCTGGGATTTTCAGGAACCAATTTATTGTGATTTTCTTGAAGGCCAAAAAATAATCAACAGCAAGTACTACAATGACATGCTGGAAAACAAGATAAGACCTGCAATTCAAACGAAACGCCGTGGGCTCTTAACTGAAGGCGTGATTTTGCTTCATGACAACGCCCGTCCACATACGGCACAGCTGACGAAAGAAAAACTTCAGAAACTGGGATGGGAGATCCTTCCACATCCCCCCTACAGCCCCGACCTTGCTCCATCAGACTTCCATCTTTTTGGACCCCTTAAAGATGGTCTACGAGGGATACATTTTCAATCCAATGAAGAGGTAAAAAATCAGGTGCAAAAGTGGCTTCGAGATCAACCTAAAGAATTTTATGAACAGGGCATTTACAATTTAGCAGAAAGATGGGACAAGTGTATAAGTGTTGCTGGAGACTATGTTGAAAAGTAACCAAAGTTTTGTACTGATTCAATAAACCGTTTTTGTGCAAAAATAATTTGTCTCGTTACTTATTGAATGACCCTCGTATATTTACATATGCAATCATCGTTTTAAAATTGTAGTTTCCCGTAAAGTCATTGCCGCGCGTGAGATACAAAGAAATTATACTGTAATTTGTCACTTCTCTAAAGCTCAATGGTGGCCCACAAAAATATTTTGACCAATAAAATAAAGGTACCATTGGATTCGTCATGATTTTAACTTTCTAAAACTGCCTTCCAATCAGACCTCACTCTTTAGTTTCAAAAATATGAAGGTTTCTGTAAACCCTTGTAACTGGGCAGATTTCAACCAATAAAATCTAACAGTTTTGCTAGTACAGTGCTGAGAAATACAGACAAATGGTAAATTCAAAACTCGACTTTCTCACGCTCCTAAAGAGACACTTCCTACGGGTTTCCACACAGAACGTCGTACAGATGCGTCCGTGAGTGATTTAATTCGTTTGATCTAATTTTGTGATTCAAGTAAAACTTAGTAAAATACTTTTATGAAATAATAATTTACAAGTATACAGTTCAATTCTTTGATTTATTTTCTACACTTTCTTATAATAATATTTTATATTTTGGCAAGGGATATATTAATAAATTACTATTGAAACTAGGCCTAGTATTGTTGGGAGTCTTGTAGTAGGAACATAAAAACTGGAGTTTTCAAAATAAGAAATTTGAAAATGATAAATATTTTTATACAGTTCTATTCAGAACTAAATAGTGAAACTGTTTTACATTTATGAAAAAAATTTAATAAAATATTTTACCTACTACTTTTTATGTAGGCCTAAAGTTGAACTTTTTCCTTTCGTTATTGAACATTTTTTTTCTTGAGCTAATAACTTTGTAAATTTTACCTCAATAATTTTTTTACTGGCATATATACATTTTTGAACCATTCTCTACAAAAAAGCTATGGAACACTTTTGGATTAGTTTTATTACAAGGCACTTTGAGTAATAGCGTTCCTAGTCTGTAATAGCGCGAAGTTTATATAAATTGTAGTTTTGTATACCGGTCGCGGTAAGAAAGAGCACGGTTTCCGGGCGTATTGCCTTCAGGATTACGTTTGAAACGTTACTAGCTACATTTTGATACGGAAACACGCGCTTACTTGTCTATGTATACTACGAGTATGTATCGCCTATTTCCTCTCCACGCTCGGACTTGTGTCTACGCAAAAAGTTCGTGCCGCAACATTTCAGAAACATAGTCAAGCGGAAGTGCCCAACGGACCAATAGAAGCTATCACTTCAGAAATAAAGCTCACTTATTCATTATACCTTGAAGACCTTTCATTATAACTTCATTATACCTTTCATCCAATAACTATCGAGTCATCCGACTTACAGTCAATATTATACATAGGCAAAGTCAACTAAACAATTGAAAAATACATACTCAGTATATAGCTTTATACATCCCAGCTGAGCAATAGAGGAAGTTACACATTGTTTGATGACAATTGAATCTCTCCACAAATAATTAGTTTGGGAAGTTTAAAATGGAATTTATTTTAAAACCAAACTTAACCGACTTACCCCACCGTTAAACTTTCTTTAAATCTACGGTATCTTATGCACCAATTCTCGCACGTCGCTAATGTTGCAATTCTTTTCAACTTAACGTATTTAGGGGGTGGAAATAAAGGAGAAATCTGTCCTTAATTGAGGCATTGCCCCTACCCTCGCCACAAAGGGGAATTTGATTTCAACTGCTTTATCTAAAGTCCTAAAAGTTAAACAGCCGTTTGTATTCATGTCTGCCAACCTTGGAACGTGATCATACCCTGAATAAAGATTTCTTCGTCACGTTTACTCAAGACTGCTTGATCCGTTTTGAATCCATTCGAGGTGATCACGTGACTTTGTTTGGATTCAAGAGCGCTTTTAACCTAATGTTTCCGGATTATATTGACTTAACGTTGGTCGGGTCCTGTAGAGAATTTGTACTTAAAACAACGACGGAATTTAAGAATTTGAAACAGATGATGTAGGAACATGACTTAGAAACAAATATAAAAAATGGAATGATAATTGATTTTTGATGTGTGTTGATGCATTTCATACTAAATCGACAAAATCGTTGCATAACAGTCTTTTTAATTTTATTAAATGTAGTTTCCTGTTGGGGATAAAACCATTTTTTTTACTGATCTTTTAGCATTAGTCCAATCGGTGTTATTTTAATTCAGTAAGCTAAAGACCGGTGGGTCTAATACATGGGCTGTCCATCGGTAAACTTTTTCGGAAAATTTTATTATAGTAAATATAACCTTTTTTGTGCTAAAATTTAAATATGCTAATTTAAAACTAATATAGGCCTACTGTACCAGAAACGGTACATACTTTCTCACAAACATATTTAAATTATTAAACAAATTCAATGTGACTTCATAATTGTATTAAAGTGGGAGAGGCGATACATTAAAGTAGGAGAGTAACTAATAAATATTATTGTTATTAAAGCTAGAGAGAAACCTATTTGATCGATTTCGAACAAATTTGCACCAAATGTCAATTAGGACTGTATGGGTATGGTACACGAAAAAGGTTTTGAAAAATTTCGAAAAACAACCCTCTTTTTGGTCAAAAACCCCCAAAAAATCAGTTAATTTTATTACTATTAGCTAAACGAGAATTTTTAGAATGGTGCAGTTTTTTGCTTGCGGTTTTTTGCATTGCACGCCAACCCCCTTATTGGGAGTGTTTTCAATACACAATGTATTGCGTGCTTCGCACGCTAACCCCTGTATTGGAATTACTTTCAATACACAATGCATTGCGAGCTTCAAGGCCTATGTTGGAAAGTAACTAATAAATATTAGTATTATTAGCTAAACAAGAATTTTTAGAACCGTGCGGTTTTTGCATAAATCTTGTAGAGTACATTAAGGTCTACAAACAAGCAAAATATTATCAAAATCGTTAGACCAGTTTTTTTCTTATAAAAAAATATTAACAGATTTTTTGCGGTATTTTTTTTCAAAAAGGGGGATCAAAACATTTGTTCGTGCATCTATACAGGCCTAATTGACATATTTGGGGTAAATTTGTTCGAAATCGATCGAATAGTTTTCTCTCTTGCTTTGTAAACGAATACAGACATACAGACATTTTGTAAAAACCACTTTTTTGGTCTAAGGGGGTCACAAAACGGATATTTCCACAAAAATCTCAACATCGATTTTTTTGCGATCACTATACTAAGTAAAATTTGTATACCGTAAATATTTTATTGTTAATACTTATTCGAAATTATTTTATCAGATCCCCTGCGCTTTCAGGGGTGAATAGGGTTCACATCAACACATAATTATCCTTCCCCAGCTTGTAGCGTTTGTAGAAACGTAAATCCAAGAAACTAGTAACTTTTGAATTCGCGCGCCAAGGCCAATTCATGTTGGCAACATTGTACGTAAGACCAGTCTGCCACTCAACAGCTGTTAGCTGCCTGGCTAGGTAGTAAGCCGGTCGTTTTTGATTATTCATTCTTCTGCCGTAGCCTTGACCATGTCAGATAAAAGTGACAACACGATCAACTCTTAGTCTGAACCGAATTTATTTAAATGTAAAACCGACTTGCTAAATTTAACCATCTGTAAGCAAGTTTTATTAATATGCGTTCGTGAGTTGTTTAAAGTTATTATTGTGAAGTGTTTTTTATGGCGTTTCAAGGCAAATCTGTCCGACCTTGTCTAAGGCCTATTTCGTTACAAAACATGTCTACCGGCTAAGATATCCATCTGTCTTCTACCAGGTAAAGTTCAAACCTAAATTACACCCTGAGTTGGCTATAATAATATGTATTGTGTGAATTTAACTGTAACATTTATCTACACTTGCAGAGTAAATTTATGTCATAATTTAACTTCATTTTTTTCATAGCCTATATTTTACATAGCCTATCTGTTTTACTTTACGTAGCCACAAGCCTTAAACTGTTTGCATTATAAGATTTAGAAGCCTTTTTAAGCCTTATAAAGGTGTAATAGTGTGTATTCTAAGCTCTGTTTTAAATATTTCTTTGTAAGCCTATAAATTAGAATACAGTTTCTTACACGAGGCTAAATTACAGTTTCATACAGGAAAATATAATACAGTTCTATACACGAGGTTAAATTACAGTTTCTTACATGATATAGTTATGCAACATTATACATGATTTTAGCCACGTACTAAAACATGTGTTTTTTTTTATAGTGAACATCACTGGTTTAAGTATCACATGGTCTAATATCCTACAAGTTGTCTTCCATCTTCGACACAAAAAAAAACCAGCTATAATGAAAACATTTATGAGTGTTGCTAGAATTTTAAACTGTCCGTTACTTTAAAAATGATATCAAATTAATAAAGACTTACATAGTTGAAGAAGGCTACAATAATATTTTTGTAATAATAATTGGGAGGTGCAGCTATAGCATATTTCGGACCTTAGCCCTAAGGGCTCTATATTAGAAAATTTACATACCTTTTTTTTATAGAGAGACGTCTCATAATTTTTTTTTATTAATTAATTTTTACCTAGTATATTAAGTTTGGCCATAGATATAAAATTATTATCAAATCCATGGTGAATGTATTCAATTTTGTAAATTTGTAAACACTACTAGTTCGTAATTTTGTATTTTTTTTTATTGTAAACAGGGAGGGTTTTTAAAATTTTATTTTGGGGAGGGTTTTTCTTTTTGAACATAATTAATTAATATATATATTGTAAATATTTTCTTTGAAAATCAATTGTACTTAAGGGCATGTCAATTTAAGATTTTTATTATTTAAGGGCGTATAATCTTTTTGTATTTTAATTTAAAATAATGTTTTAATAAACAAATTGTTTATTAAGTGAATTGTATTTGTTTGGCATTTCCTGTGAATAGCTAATTCAGGTGTTTCTTGAAAAATTTTCCAAAATAAGGTAAGGCTACAGATTATTATCCTTAGAAGGATTTATCATCTTTGTTTTTTTTTTTTTTTGTATGTACCACCCCATTTTTGACTCAGTACGCTTTCCATTTTGTTGGTTCCCTTTGAGGATGGTACAAGCTTTATTAATTAAACACAACGACTGTATTAAGCTGGTGATAAAGACTAACCGCGTAATCAGATAGCACATGAATCTGACGCAAACATTTTCTATCGGCAACTACAGTTTGACTATATGTGAGCTTCATTAAATTAAAGGCCGTTTCCATTCAATTAAAAATGCAAACAATTGTCTCTCTCCCGCTTTTAAAAATTGTGTCTCCCACTCTAGTTGTACACAGTTTGATCAGGAGACTTCAACGCCAAGGAAATGTACTCTTACGTAAACATTTTCAGTTTTCATACATGTTAGGATTTTTTATAAATTTTTACACAGATTTAGTAATTATTTATTTTGAAAATAAAGAGTCAGTTTCGTGATTTATGTTAGCTTTATTAAACAAGAGTAACTGGAAGGATTGCTGGTTTTAAAAACATTTTCCGTAAATAGAACCTGTAACGAATGCAACAGGTTCGTTACTTCGAATGTACCCTAAGAGTTTTTTTTTTTTTAACGACCTGCAATCAACATTGTACAAGTTGAAATTCGCCCTCCTGGAAGTAATTTCATTTTAGGCACGATTATTGGAAAATACGGGGACAGACGAAATATTTCTGATCTAAAATAAAAATGTTGAAAACGTTCCAACACGGATAACTAAATAAAGTAAAATTATTATACAGTTTATTCTGCACGCAGATCGTGCGTTGAATGTTTGCCTAAAGACTATGCGAGACGAATGTAAACGGAATTATGTACCTGGATAAAGACAGACAGAACATTAGCATTGGATGCGCATTAGCCTGCTGATGTTGCGGAAATATCCTGTTTATATTGTTATTTGGGGATCAATCATTCTGGACAAGAGATCAGCTAAATCCACCCATCGTTGTAACGTTGTTATTATTACGTGTTGTTTCTGTTATGTTGGTATTAATGTACTGTCGAATGAGTTATTGTCAAACATGGCCTGGAATGTTGTACGTGTTGAACAGTGATGCCAACTTTAGTAATCCAAATTTACAATTTGAACTGAAAGTAAAAGTTTGTGAACACTGTGCACTTACCTACTGCTTATTACACAACGATCCAATTAATTGGTTTAACTATCAAGTTATTTCATTACGCTTATTAGTTTTTTATTTGATTTTTATTACTGTTTGACTGTTTATAGTTTTAGTAGACCAGTTTGTTATTTTTTGTATTTAATAGTTTTATAATTTATTGTTAAATTGGTTTTTATTGTTAATAATATATACTTGTAGTAGATTTAATGTGGCTCCTCTCATTCCCCCACCAGGTCGGTCTTGGGATAACCGGGTGGGGGTGGGATGGGGGGGGGGGAGGGCGGGTATATATAGGTCTGTAATATTGTCTGTATACTTTAGTAGTGTTAAAACCCTCTGAGGATGATGACTATGTCATCGAAATGTCCATAAGGGTAACGTATTAAACATAACTTTCAATTTAGTTGTTTAGTTATTGTTTTTTGTTTCTTGTTTTGTGGTTCGGGGTTTTATTCAAATTAGTAACAAGTAAGTGGTGAACTGAAATTAGGTCTACGAAAATCTTGGCCTATAAACTGTTTACAAACATTATACGTGTACACTAGCTGGTACCTGTCGCTTGGTGATTAAATAAATAAAATTTAATATCGGGTAAATATAATGTCTTACCATAACACGAAATTGAAAAAAAAAACTATTTTAGATCCGAGTTCCAAAACAACACACTCAGTTTCGCCCAAATCGATCTATGTATCCATTTTAGGCGTACGTAAATTATTAGCTGTGCACCGATAATCTTTGAAAATAAAAATTTCCGCCAGTTTGTCACTCATAACAAAACTACCGCACGATCATAAAAACTACAAATCAGGTTTTGAGGTGCATTTAACATTTGAGTACGTTTGATATACAGGGTGGTTATAAAGTCACTCCCCCCTTTAATTTTTGTGTTTGTTAAAACAAACAAATATCCTTGCAGTAACGATACTAACTTAACCCAAAGTATCTTTTGAAGCAATCGGAAATTTTTAGTGTCCTTTAAAATGGGGGATTTTGGGGGCAACTCAAAATTTTTAAATTGGAAGTATGGTCATGTGATACATCATTTTAAAGTTCTATTTAAGACTAGGTAAATGACATGAATAAAATAAAAATCGGAAAACCCAAAACAAAATGGCGGCATTAAACGTGTTGAAATAAATCCACATAAAGTTGGTAATATCTCAAAAAGGAATAGTTTAAAAAAAAAATTCAAGAGACAAAAAATGTTTATTTCAAAGTACTTCACCTAAAACATTGCATCCAAATCTATTTCGTAAATTTTTATTTTTTACAAAATTTTCAAAGATGGATGAGTAAAAATAAAATTTACGAAATCGATTTGAAAGCAATTTATTAAGTCAAGCACTTTGAAATAAACATTTTTTGTCTCTTGAAATTTTTTCTAAAAACTCTTCCTTTTTATGTCAGGTCGCATCACAAAACCCCTATTTTGTCCTTAATGTTTACTTATTTCCATTTTTTAAACAGGAAGCCTAAATATTTCCGTTGTAAAAAGTTGTTAATGTCTAAAATGTCTCCTACAATGAAAATGAAAGTTTCTTAAAAATTGGTTCAGCCATTCCAGAGATTAGGCCGAACAAACAGACAAAACACATAGCTTAATAACCATATGAGCTTAGAAAAAGTATTTTTTTCGAAATCGCACGCTCTTTAATTTTATTTAAATGTATATATTTAAAACTAGGGGCTCGGCCTTCGGCCTCAGATGGCTGCTTCGCTTCGCTCGCAGTTGGAAAATTCGCAAAAGAATCTAGTTAATCTTTGGCTCGTTTGTACATAGGTGACCGAGCATAAATCAGCTGTTTTTTGGCAGCTGACTCAAACTCATTAAACATTATCTCCATAAGATTAACATGGGAAATTTGAAGGATTGTGTGCCGGAGCTCCTTCTCGGGTGAATAGCGGCTGAACGGATGATTGGATCTGAAGTCTGATGGAAAATCGTTAATTTGAAATTAAATTTTCTACAACTTTTGTATTTAACATTTTTTGCTATTTCTTACCATTTTCTTACAAAACGCGATCAAAGTGGAAAAATGAAAAAATTGAAAAAATCTTTCCCGCCCAAAAGGTGCTTCCAAAATTAATAAATGTTAAATTCTGGCAATTTTCCCAAAAGTTTCTCGTCGAGAGCTTTAATTCAAGTATAAGGTTGAGGGGGGTCTGATTACGGGAAGTGCCTAATAATTAATGTCAGTGAATCAGTGTTACCGTCTAGCTTTAAATATAAGTAGATATATATCTCGGCTGATAAGATATTTAGCATTGGTACGATAATCAGCTGTTTTCTGTTAATGTTTTAAAGGTGAAATTGCATTAACAGCCTATGTCATTCATTCTAATAATTTCAATTTTTTAGGTTAGGTCTGTTTGTAGGCTTAAGTCTTACTGGTTGACTTTTATTATTACTCTTGCTATATCGTAATATTATTTACCATCTTACTTTGATTTTATATTTAATCCTACGCCTTTATTAAAAAGATCCAACACGAGTTACTCCGTTGTTTTATTTTAAGAGACTTTATTTTTGTGACAAAAGTAATGCAAATTCTATTTTTTAAGCCTAAAGTGCTAATTAAAAAAGCGTAATTTCGGGATGAAAACCGGAAAAGTTCACGTGTGAAGACATTTTCTTTGAATTGAAGTCTCCTAAACCAAACTGTTCGCAACCAGTGAGGGAGAAATACAGTTTTAGAAAGCGGGGAGGGAGAGGAGACCGCGCCAAACAAAGGGTTGTTAATTAAATGGAAAATCTCATTAATTTAATGAAGCTTAAATATAGTCAACCTGTAATTGTCAATTAAAAATGCGCGCATCAAACTCATAGGCTATTTGATTACGCGACTAGACGTGTTGTTATTAGAAGCTCAATGGAGTTGTATGCATTAAAACGAGTTGGAGAAGTTAATTGTATGTTGATGGACCCATCGTGGATGCTGCAACAGCCCTGGCAGTACAGGGTGGTTGAAAAACAACGTTACGGTGGTTTACAAATATTATAAGGTTTTTAGTGATAAAGTGTATTGAAATTTACAGTGTAATGCAGGAAACAGTATGGAGAATCTTTCAGAACGTGTTCTGTTAGTAAAAATAAAGAAAAAATGTTCATAGAAAGCAAAGCCTAAACGTTTTTATATTATGGACAATTACCTAGATAAAATTATTTAGGTTATATCCAATAATTCTGTTAACTTATCTGTTAAGCTACAGAAATAATAAAAATAAACGGTACCAAGAACTGGCACATACTTTCCCACAAACATATTTAAATTATTAAACAGATTCAATGTGACTTGTAGAATGGGGTAGGAGAGGTGATTTTTTATTAAAGTAAGAGATTAACTAATAAATATTATTATTATTATTATCTAGAGAGAAAACTATAGAGAGAATCTATAAAGGCCTAATTGACGTGTTTGGTGCAAATTTGTTCGAATTCAATCCAATAGTTTTCTCTCTAGATAATAATAATAATATTTATTAGTTAACCTCCTACTTTAATAAAAAATCACCTCTCCTACCCCAACCTACAAGTCACAGTGAATCTGTTTGATAATTTAAATATGTTCGTGAGAAAGTATGTGCCAGTTCCTGGTACCGTTTATTTTCATTTAAAAAGGAAATTTTAGTTTCTTGCGTTTTTTGTGTAGAGTTAGAGGTTTTCGAGATATTTTACGTTCAAAATTAACGACCGCCATTTTGAAAATATGTGAATACATGTTTTTGTTTTTTTGTACGTGGGTAAATTATGTCATACCAAATATGTATCCAAAATTAGCGTTCAATATATTTCCTACACCCAAAGATAGTAAGTAAGTTTACATATTATGTTGTAAAATAAACAACATGGGAATGCTTCGTTTTCCAGTTATCTGCCATTTTGTTTTGTTTTTACGATATTCTTATATCTTTGGATGTAGGTAATAAAATATTGAACGCAAATTTTGGATTCAAATTCCGTTTGACGTCGTTTACCCATGTACAAAAATAAAAACGTCATTGCATGTATTTTCAAAATGACGGTCGTTAATTTTAAATGTAAAATTACTAAAAAATTAAAGAAAAAAAGATTTCCCTTTTTATTGACAAACATAATGTTCTTTTTTTTTACTTTTTCACTATACTAAAGTGTAGAGAATGTGTAATGATCGCAAAAAAAAAACGCTGTTGAGATTTTTGTTGAAATATCCGTTTTGAGACCCTCTGAGTCCAAAAAAGTGTTTTTTTACAAAATGTCTGTTTGTATGTATGTATTTATTTATGTATGTATGTATACAAAGCTAGAGAAAACAAATCGATCGATTTCAAACAAATTTGCACCAAACATGTCAATTAGTCCTGCATGGATGCATGAAAAAAAGTTTTTAAAAATGTTGAATTACATCCCCTTTTTTGGCCAAAAACCCACTAAAAATCAGTTATTATTTTTGTATAAAAAAACGGCTCTAAAGATTTTGATAAAATTTGACTTATATTTATGTACCATCTACCATATGCAAAAAAAAAACGCATTTTTCTATAAATTCTCGTTCAGCTAATAATAATAGTAAAAGATTGTTGTGGTTTTTTGGCCAAAAAGGGTGTTGTTTTAAAAAATTTTTTTAAACCTTTTTAGTGCATCTATACAGGCCTAATTGACATGTTTGGTGCAAATTTGTTCGAAATCGATCGAATATTTTTCTCTGTAGCTTTGATAATAATAATTATTATTAGTTCCTCTCCTACTTTAATGCATCCTCTCCTACTTTAATACAATTACGAAGTCGCAGTGAATATGTTTAGTAATTTAAATATGTTTGTGAGAAAGTATGTGCCAGTTTCTGGTACCGTTTATTTTGTTATTATTTCTGTAACCTAAAAATAATAGTTATTGCTTAAAAACTAACAATTAATTTTGTATATTGGTAGAAATTTACTAGGGCCTATATGCCAATTTTGGCAGTAATGTACTAACAACTGATCAACAATAAAATGTTTTACATGCACCGTTTTACTTACTAACCTGAGAGCAATGTACAAAACCAAACAAGCTAAAAAAACAAAATGGTGGATAACTGGAAAACAAATAATTTCTGAACCTATGTTTATATGAACTTTTTATTTATTTTCACGAGTGGAACACGTCCTGTAAGTTTTCAGTTCCTTAATGAATTTCCACCACAAAAAAGGAGGTGCATTTAAAACTTTAAACTGTACGCATGCGCAGTAGAATTTAGGGCGCTTTCTTTGCCATAATGTATTACAGTAGAACCGATAAGACGTTGTTTCAAAATGTAAGTATAAATAATGCTTTAATCTCCAAAAGGTTAAGTACTAGGTGTAATAGAATTGATAGCAACATCCTTGTTGATTTAGTACAAAATCCCAATCACAGTTTCAGTTCTTCAATGTTTTGAACTCAGCGTTGAACATTTCCCCCAAGCTAATTTTAAAACCAATTCTCTACAGGACCCAACCAACGTTGAGTGAATATAATCCAGAAACAATAGAGTAATAAACGGTACCAGGAACTGGCACATACTTTCTCACGTGTTTAAATTACTAAACAGATTCACTGTGACTTGTAGGGTGGGGTAGGAGAGGTGATTTATTAAAGTAGGAGATTAACTAATAAATATTATTAGCTAAAGAGAAAAGTATTAGAAAGATTTCGAACAAATTTGCACCAAACATGTAAATTAGGCCTGTATAGATGCACGAAAAAAGGGTTTGACATTTTTTTGAAAAACAACCCCCTTTACGGCCAAAAACCCCCAAAAATTAGTTGTTATTATTGTTAGCTAAATGAGAATTTTTAGAAAAATGCGTTTTTTTGCAAATGATAGGGTACATTTAAGGTTATAAATAAGCTAAATTTTATCAAAATCGTTATAGCCGTTTTTTATAAAAAAAAATAACTGATTATTTGGGGGGTTTTGGCCAAAAAGGGGGTTGTTTTTCAAATTTGTTCAAAACAGTTTTTAGTACATCTTTACACGCCTACTTGACATGTTTGGTACCAATTTGTTTGAAATGGTTTGAATAGTTTTCGCTCTAGCTTTGTATACATACAGACATTTTGTAAAAAAAAAAAACACTTTTTTGGACTCAGGGGGTCCCAAAACGGATATTTCCACAAAAATCTCAACATAGATTTTTTTTGCGATCACTATACTTTCTCTATACTATAGTATAGTGAGAAAGTAAAAGCACTCTTAAATCCAAACAAAGTCTCTTCATCACCTCGAATACATTCCGAATGAATCAAGTAGGCGAATAAACGTGACGACGAAATCTTTATTCGGGTTATGATCACGTTGCAAGGCCGACATGAATACAAATGGCTGTTTAACTTTTAGGACTTTAAATGAAGCAGTTGAAATGAAATTATCCTTGTGGAGAGGATTGGGGGGTATTACCTTAATTACGGGCAGTTTTCTTTTTATTTCCTCCCTTAATACGTTAAGTTAAAAAGAATCGCAACATTAGAGTCGTTCCAGAATTCCAGCGTAAGATTAAATTGAAGAAAGTTTAACGGTGGGGTGAGACGGTTTGGTTTCAAAATAAATTCCATTAATAAATTAAAACTTTCTCCAAACTAATTACTTGTAAGAGATTTAGCTGTCAATAAACTGAGTGTAATTTCATCTACTGCTCGGCTAAGAAATATAAAGCTGTAGTGGATATGTTTATTTACATAGATTTTTCGGACATCATTGTAAAGAAAGTAATAGTAGTGTATTTATTTTTATACAGAGTGATTCAGGATGAAACGGAGCGAGAAACTTTCAGGACGTGTTCTACTAGTGAAAACAAAGAAAGATGTTCTTATAAACAAACTTTCGAAAATTCTTTGTTTTCCAGTTATCCACCATTTTGTTTATAGGCCTACATATACTAAAACTTTAAAAAGATTTTCTTTCTTCAAACATGTTCTTAACGGATTTTTTAGCCGAATTTATGAAGAAAATAAAAGCTATTACACTCGACCCAATTTGAAAATTACTTTATATATATATATATATATATATATATATATATATGTTTTTATCCCGGATCGATAAGTGGTAGTAAATATGCTTCAAAATTGCTGATTTTTTGGTAAAAGACTCCTAGTAGGATTCTTCAAATACGCTTTTTTTTGTTTTTCGATCGGATTTAAAATGGCGGAGTTATACCGATTAATCGTTTTTGGGTAGGAATTTAAGGGTATATAAGTATATGGATTTTTCCCACCTTAATAAAATGGTAGTAAATATGCTTCAAAACAGATGAAATTTTAGTGGAAGGGTCCTTGTAGGATGTCCCAGACACTGATATTTTCATTTTTCTATTTTACACAAAATGGCGGCTTGTTTGATTCAAACCAAAATTGCAAAGTTAGAGCGAGGAAATTGCATTATTACTCCCACCCATAAGCCCCTGTGCAGATTTTGAGCTATATCGTTCGAAAGGTAATTAAATTTACTACAATCCTGTGCAAAGGTATTTCAGGTACAGTCCCCGGAACAAGGAACAAAATTGATAGAAAGATCCCGATAAATGACTTTTTCATTATAAATGTCAGGTTTTTCAGCGATTTCTCCCACTCATAAGCCCGTGTGCAATTTTTGAGCTATATCGTTCGAATTCAGGTACAGTCCCCGGAACAAGAAACAAAATTGATAGGAAACTACCGATAAATGATTTTTTCATTATCCATGTCAGGTTTTTTCGCGATTTCTCCCACTCATAAGCCCGTGTGCAATTTTTGAACTATATCGTTCGAAAGGTAATTAAATGTACTACAATCCTGTGCAAAAGTTATTCAGGTACAGTCCCCGGAACAAGGAACAAAATTGATAGGAATCTCCCGATAAATGGTTTTTTCATTATTCATATCAGGTTTTTGCGCAATTTCTCCCACTTATAATGCCGTGTGCAATTTTTGAGCTATATCGTTCGAAAGATAATTAAATTTACTACAATCCTGTGCAAAATTAATTCAGGTACAGTCCCCGGAACAAGGAACAAAATTGAAAGTAAACTCCCGATAAATGATTTTTTCAATATCCATGTTCAGGTATTTGCGCAATTTCTCCCACTCATAAGCCCGTGCACAATTTTTGAGCTGAATCGTTCGAAAGGCAATTAAATTTCCTACAATCCTGTGCAAAAGTAATTCAGGTACAGTCCCCGGAAAAAGGAACAAAATTGATAGGGATCTCCTGATAAATTATTTTTTCATTATCTGTGTAAGGTTTTTGCGCAATTTCTCCCACTCAACAGCCCGTGTGCAATTTTTAAACTATATCGTTCGAAAGATAATTAAATTTAGTACAATCCTGTGCAAAGGTAATTTAGGTACAGTTTCCGGAACAAGGATCAAAATGGATACGAATATCCCTATAAATGTTTTTTCATTATCAATGTAAGGTAATTAAGCAATTTCTCCCACTAATAAACCCCAGTGCAATTTATGAGCTATATCATTCGAAAGGCAATTAAATTTACTATAATCCTGTGCAAAGGTATATTTGGAACAGTTTCCGGAACAAGGAACAAAACTCATAGTAAACTCTCATTATATAATACTAGTTAATCCCTGATAAGAAAATTCGGCTATAGTAATGCGGCAGTGCTGCTTACGGGGTTTTTAATTATTATTTCTGTAACTTGAAAAGTTAACCGAGTGATTGGCTAAAAACTTATTATATTGCCAAATTATAAAAAATTATCTTGGTAATTGCCCATAATATACTGAATTTTTATTTTTTAGAAAGTACCTAGGTTATTTTTAAAGTTACAGAAATAATAATTAAAAAAACAGTATGTTTGTAATTGAAAAGTAATTTTTTGCTAAAGCTGGCGGTTTTCAAGATATTTGACATTAAGTATTTTCAATGGACGCCATTTTGAAAATATATGAAAAAAACGTTTTGGTTATTTGTACCTGGTAAAAGATGTCATACCCAGTATTTGTCCAAAATTTGCGTTAAATGCATTTCCTACATCCAAAGATATTAAGTATTTTGTAAAAAAAAAAGCAAAATATTGGATAACTGGAAAACGAAGCATTCCTGAACCTATGTTTATTTGAACTTTTTTCTTTATTTTCACTGGTAGAACACTTCCTGAAAGTTCCTCAGTTCCTCCTTGCATCACCCTGTAGCCTATGTGTCGACAGTTGAAATGATTAACGGAGAACATAATAAATTCGACCACGCAGCTGAACCGCTGACGTGAGTTGAGCAAATTTCCAAAATTAAGTTTATAGGCCTATGTTTTAGGGTTTCAACCAACAATTTGGGAAATAGGTGCTGAATAGCTGCAAAATGGTTCGCACGCCATTCCGCATATTGAGAGTGTCTGCAATACACAAATCATTGCGTGCTTCGAACGCCAACCCCCGTTTTAGGAGTATCTTCAATACACAATGCACGCGTGCTTCGCACGCCACAACCCGCGGTAGAATCCACCAAATGGCTTTGAAATGGATACTTTTATGGTATTTTAAATTTTGATCGATTTTGGGAAGCCAAGCAAGCTATAAGGTCGCGTAAAAAAACAAAATGTGCACAATATCATCCTACATTTATATTTGTAGAAAAAACTCAAAAACAAATTCATTCTCGTAGGAAAAATCACAAAAACATAGATACTTCCTGTAAAAAAAACGTGCTTCCGGTTGTTGGATATCTTTGGCTAACGAACTCGTCCGAGCTACGTAGACAACCAACATGTGTACCAAATCGGACTTAAAAGGGAGCTGCTAGAGTGCGAACACATATATTCATATTTATATATGATTTTTAATGACACCCCAAAACGTGTTCTGGGGACCATGATAGGTGCTCTTTGGCTACTCCCTACCTTGGTTCTTACCATAAGGGCCACTGCAATAGCTCATTTTTCCTATGGAAATTCGCTAATAACTACTTCATAAACCAAAACCACTCTTAAAATGCCTTAAGGGTAAAATATGTTTTCACAGATTATTTAGGTTCTATTTAGGTTAAAAACTCGAAATAGGGAATGTCTATAGTTGGATTCGAACTCACAGTAACTGTTATATATATATATATAAATTTTAAATTTCACATCTTGTTTTTAGTGATTACCTCAATAGTACCCATTCTCACGTAGCAGAAATGTTTGGAAATTTATCAGCTTGTCACTTGTACGGGCAATTCCACTTACCAAATATGACACGCCTAAATTCGTACACAGAAAACCAATTTGCATACGTAATATTTTTTACGGTAAAACCGAGAAAACTGTATTAACAAAAGCACTTTCGATCCTCCGCGTTGCCCTACATTCGTCATGTAATGGATTCGGTTTGAATGACGACTGCAGACAACTTGTAAGCTAATCAACATGACTGTCAGCCGGCTGCAGTTAATTGTGAAATATGACAGTAGATAGCGGTGTATTAGTCTGGAGGGGTTTTGGACTCGATCAATACACGATAATACGCACGGAATTTGATAAAGGTTATTGACATGAAATCGGAAAATTTAAGAAACTATTCAGCTTGGTCAGGTACCAGAGGGCAATATTTAGATTGACCGATTATCTCCACCGCTGAATATATTTAATGATTAATTATAATGAAACAATAATTCGACCACGCAGCTGAACCGCTGACGTGAGTTGAGCAAATTTCCAAAATTAAGTTTATTGGGTTTCAACAAAGAATTTGGGAAATATGTCTATTCACGACGGTGCTGAATAACTGCAAAATGGTTCGCACGCCATTCCGTAAATTGGGAGTATCTTCAACACACAATGCATTGCGTGCTTCGCACGCCATTCCGCATATTGGGAGTTTCTTCAATACACAAAGCATTGCGTGCTTCGCACGCCATTCCGCATATTGGGAGTATCTTCACTACACAAAGCATTGCGTGCTTCGCACGCCATTCCGCATATCGGGAGTATCTTCAATACAAAAAGCATTGCGTGCTTCGCACGCCATTCCGCTAATTGGGAGTGTCTTCAATACACAAAGCATTGCGTGCTTCGCACGCCATTCCGCATATTGGGAGTATCTTCAATACAAAAAGCATTGCGTGCTTCGCACGCCATTTCGTATATCGGGAGTATCTTCAATACACAAAACATTGCGTGCTTCGCACGCCATTCCGAATATTGGGAGTATCTTCAATACACAATGCATTGCGTGCTTCGCACGCCAACCTCACGGTAGAATCCACCACATGGCTTTGAACCGGGTACTTGTATGGCATTTTGATCGATTTTGGAGGAACTAAGCGAGCTAAGGTCGCGTAAAAAAACAAAATGTGCAGAATAACATCCTACATTTATATTTGTAGAAAAAAATCAAAAACAAATTCATTTTCGTAGGAATAATCTTAAAAAAATAGCTCTTTAATTTATACAGATCGTTACAAAACATACAGCCAAGCCGTAAACAAAGTGATTTACGAAATTAATAAAAGTTAAATTTTAAGAGGCCATTTGGAAGGAACTGAAAGTCATAAAAATATATCTATTAGTTAACGAGATAGTTTAAAGTCTCTTGCAATTATTTATGAATGGCGAAAATAAATGGTCCAATTACTCGCCTACTTTATAGTTGTAAAACTATGTGTTTAAAGTGGGCGAGTGGATTGGTCGATTTCAAGTTTTCATTTGACTAAAATGCAATACGTTGCGTAATCTTTCATTTGAGATATCACAATCTATCAAAATATAAATTCTGTTCGCCTTACGCAAACGCGGACAAAAACATAATATATTTAAATTCTATAAATTTTGAAAGATTTAAAATAGACACAATGTATATTACACAAGAGGGAAGTGACGAATATTTATTTTTTTTAAACACAAATTCGTTTGGATTTTACAACATTTAAATTTGGTTGTAGTATTCGAACATCAAGTTCTTCTTTTAAAAGGAGAAGAGAAATAAATGTATATTTGAACTAGACGACCCAAGAAGGACGTGTTCAGAAGACAATATACCAGTAGTGAGGTCAATAGCAGATTTCGAGACCTCCTCTGTCGAAGAAGAAAAGACTTTGCCCGCAGCCAATTAAAGTAATGAAGATTAGACCAGCTTTGCCTTGTATTGTTCGGGTTTGATTCTATCGCCGCGATGGCGAAGGTTTCCCAATCAAAGAACGACCCTCGGCTGCGCGCGCATTGTTTAATGACGTCATACTTATACAATAGCTGAGGACAATGTCAACGCGTAAACAGCTGTAATTAATTACACCTCAGACCGCCATTTTGTTACGACCATATGGTATTAGTCTGACAAGGGATGGCAATAATATATCGATATATCGGATATCCAATGCGTTTCGAAATGGCGGCTTTTTGAAACTTTCAAATTATCCAAAAAGCGTACATTTTAACAAAAGATTTCAATCTTTCAAAACGATC
>JAGFPH010006076.1:0-30478 GCA_018207615.1 Philaenus spumarius | reverse complement strand
TGTTCGGTAATTTTGGAGAAATCGTGATTTAGTAATTTTTACCCCCCAAATCCCCCTAAAATTTCCAATTTTTTAAAACCCGTTTTTAGTGAACACTTATGGCCCTAGAGGAAGCTACATACTAAATTTCATTCCAATCCGTTCGGTAGTTTTGAAGAAATAGTGATTTCATAACTTTGATCCCCCCAAACTCCCCCTAAAATTTCGAATTTTCTCAAACACTTTCTTAGTGAGCACCTATGGCCCTAGAGGAAGCTACAAACTAAATTTCATTTCAATCCGTTCGATAGTTTTTGAGAAATCGTGATGAGTGGGTCAGTGAATGAGTGAGTGAGTGGTATTTCGCTTTTATATATATAGATTGGAAGTGCCCTTGTGATAATGCTAGTTCAAGCCTTAAATAAGTATAGCTGTAAACATTTAAAATTTTAGTTTTGTCTTTTTCGTTAATGAGCTAAATTCTAAATAGTTGTGCCTTATATGCCTGCCTACAGCTCAACCATGTTTCTGAGGTTTGGTTTCTACTCCTTCCAGAGTTTGCTTGGGGTTGCTACAGAGTTAGCTTGTAGTTGCTATAGCATTAGCTTATGATTGGTATAGAGTTAGCTTATGGTTGTTATAGAATTAGCTTATGGTGGTTATAGAATTAGCTTATGGTTGCTATAGAGTTACCTTATAGTCTATATATACCTTATATTTTCCATAGAATTAGCTTGTATTTGCTACGGCTTAGCTTATATGTGATACAGTTAGCTTGTATTTGATAAATTATTAGAAAGGAAAAAGCATTTTAGTCCTGCTTATTCAACAATAATTGTCTGGAAAATATTTTTAATAATTCCAAAGACAAAGTAAATAACTTGTAAAAAAAGTGGAGTGTACAAATTAGGTAGCTAAATTTGTAATGCAGCTAATGTATGACAAACAGGTCGTTGTTTTAAAAATAGATTAAGTGAACACAACAGAAGTTTGAGGTTGGACTATGTAGGTGCTATACAGTTGTTATAGAATTAACTTATATTTTCTATAGAGTTAGATTAAAGGTCGTATGGAGTTCGCTTATAGATGCTATAGAGGTTCGCTTGTGGTTTCTATAGAGTTAGCTTTATAGGTCCTATATGGTTAGCTTATATGTGATGTAGAGTTAGCTTGCTATAGAGTTATCTTATAGGTGATGTAGAGTTAGCTTGCATGTGCTGCAGAGGTAAAGCTTGTGGTTGCTATAGAGTTAGTTAATAGTTGCTATACAGTTAGCTTGTAGTTGCTATAGAGTTAGCTTTATAGGTCCTATATGGTTAGCTTATATGTGCTGTAGAGTTAGCTTGCAGTTGCTATAGAGTTATCTTATAGGCGATGTAGAGTTAGCTAACATGTGCCTCAGAGGTAAAGCTTGTGGTTGCTATAGAGTTAATTAATAGTTGCTATACAGTTAGCTTGTGGTTGCTCTAGAGTTAGCTTTATAGGTCCTATATGGTTAGCTTATATGTGCTGTAGAGTTAGCTTGCAGTTGCTATAGAGTTATCTTATAGGTGATGTAGAGTTAGCTCGCATGTGCTGCAGAGGTAAAGCTTGTGGTTGCTATAGAGTTAGTTAATAGTTGCTATACAGTTAGCTTGTGGTTGCTCTAGAGTTAACTTGCAGTTCCTTTGGTTCGATCGGATTACGTGTATTTTGGTAGTGTTTTTTGTTAAATGTGATGTTTTAGCGACTAAATTTTAACTTTAAGTATCCTTTCGTTGCAAGAAAATGTGTCATAATTCGTTAAACATGATATTGTAAGTAGAATACTTTCAAAGTTTTAGAAATAAACCAGAAACTCTGTGATTTATTTTATAAAAATGTGTTAAAAAAAAACAAAACAGAGTTTCATTATCTAAGCGCCTTTACCGTGTAATATATTTGTAAATTAAATATAAAGTTTGAACGAAAAATAAACTTTTTACGATTTCTGCGGGGGGGGAAGTACAAGAAAGGCTGTGTCAGTACTTAAAAGGGTTCGAGGGCTGAGCGTAAATTGAAAATAACACTTTTTGACCCTCCGTTTTCAACGAAGTGGTGAACAATACACTGTTTTCATTAAACAGTTTTAAAATCATGGTAGTTTTCGGTTTTAATTTACCTGCTGTTTAGCGGAATCTTATATTGGCGCGAGTCGAGAATGCACTTAAAAGGGAAGATTTTCCTTTTAGTTCAGCCATTAACCCCAATATCAATCCACCTGTGTATTGAAACTGTCTCGACTTTTAGTACGTTAGAAAAGCAAGTACGAACAGCAAATTGCTATTTGAGATTCGTTCCGTTCTAATTTGTTTATTTCCCTGCAGTGAACGTGTCAATATATAATTGCCTCGTGTCACTTCTCTTATTACGTAACTAAGCGAAGTCCGACGCTGACATTAATTATTTGTATTTCTTACTTATTTAAACACCTTTTGCCGTACTTTTTTTTTTAAATAATCACTTGTTAATATTAATCTGTAAAAGTAAAAAAAAAATAAGTAAATTTGCGCGGTTGTGGAGTCCTCATCAGGAACGAAGTTCATCACGCCTTTTCTTCAATTCTTTTAGCAGCTTTAACGGCA
Organism: Philaenus spumarius; assembly: GCA_018207615.1. Lineage (NCBI taxonomy): Eukaryota > Metazoa > Arthropoda > Insecta > Hemiptera > Aphrophoridae > Philaenus > Philaenus spumarius. The sequence continues at coordinate 27,896 of JAGFPH010006076.1, read as the reverse complement.
ACATACACACATAATTTTTATCTTTCAATTGCCGTTTATTATTAGATTGTTTTTTCTACAAATATTTACTGTTTCCATACATTTAGTGTTATTATAATAAAGGTGTAGAATTAATTATAACATCAAAGCTAAGCTGGTAAACACAGTTAAATGTCCATTCATTGTAAATACATTCAATAAACATAAAATGTTGGTTCATCACTCTAGGCCTAACCTAAAGTATTGTGTGTATGTTTAATTTATTTTACCTGTCTTAACTGCAACATACGTACAAACGGTCTGAACTACGCCAGACGGAACCGATCGTCTCTTAATTTAAATTGATGAACGAAAACACATGTTTCTTGAACGTGTTGACATTCATTGCCACTGCAACCAATTTGATAACGCTTTTTCGTTACGCGTATTTTCTATTTGCAATTGCTATAGCAACCAATTTCTACGCAATTTCTTTGGTTACGCATTACATTTTCTATTTGTTAACTCCTACCTGGAACCCGCGGGAACTTCGTTCCAATAACATTTTCACAATTTTTATGTCGAATAAGAGTTATTAGTGTTTAGTGTTTTGTATTAAATGTTAGCCTGAAGATGCCGTCAGTCAAACGGCGAAACATGTAGCGTATAAAAAAAACAAGGATTGTTGAGACGTAGAATGTATTTATAACCATTTATTTATAAATAAAGCAATCCGATAGGCTACAATGAATTCTATACTATCTAGGAGCCGCCCCTGGTGTCTTCTAAATCGTTCCAAAGTTAATGGTACTTAATGAAAGTACTGGGTTTTATTTGAAATAAATTTATGAAGTACATAGATAAGTTGCACCGATTGTGAAGGCGCCTAATAAGCTCTTTTCAGAAATCGTGTATTCCCCGGTATTATAAATGTAATTGAAGTCACCCTTATATTAACATGCTCCCTTGTTTGTTGCAAATAGTGCCAGTGAATATTAAGCTTTCGTAAAGATTTGAGCGGCTTTTCGAGGAAATATTCAAAACGAATGTAGTTTCGCAGTACAACTTTAGAAGGGTTTAAATTTAATCATTTTGTTCGGTTTAAGTTGTTATAACTTTCCGTTTAATCGAAACTTTTCTATCGCCTCTCTTCTTGTTTTACGATTGTATTTCACGACTTAAATTTTTCGAGAGTTGGATTTAAAACTTGTGTATTATTTCATCGGAAGAGGATGTGCTTTTAATAGTTACACATGGTTTTATATATATATATATATAAGCGGCTTTATACTGACTGAATGATATAGAATAAAGTCGAGCAAAAACTACTTAATATACAAATACGAGAATTTGAAGGTACATTCTTATGGGATAATAGACGCACACTCAGAAGGGATTTTACTAAATTTTCATTTCAAAGCTTAAAAATAATAAAAACTTCTCTTTTCTTAAATGTACTATAGCCACCGGACTACATGCTTATATATAAGAAATTTGTACTTATAGTACCCAGTCTCGTGGTCTAGTTATTAGCGAATTTCGATGGGAAAAATGAGCTATAGTGCAGTGGCCCTTATGGTAACGTAAAATACCATAGAAGTACCCGGTTCAAAGCCATGTGTGTGGATTCTATCGCGGGGTCGGCGTGCGAAGCACGCAATGCATTGTGTATTGAAGATACTCCCAATACTGGGGTTGGCGTGCAAAGCACGCAATGCTTTGTGTATTGAAGATACTCCCAATATACGGAATGGCGTGTGATCCATTTTGCAGCTATTCAACACCGACGTGAATAGACCTATTTCCCAAATTGTTGGTTGAAACCCTATAACATTTGCCTATAAACTTAATTTTGATAATTTGCTCAACTCACGTCAGCGGTCCAGTTGCGTGGTCGAATTACTTTAGTATAAACTTGTATGAAAGTATTATTTTCCGATTGTTATTTAGCGTACGCCTTCACTTCTCAAATTTATTTTTGTGTTTTATTGATTTTAACGGATTTTTACAATGACTAGAGGGTCTTTAGCTCACCGAGTGGACTTTTATAAAGGACTTTGAAGCTTTCCTGCCCGTCCCGATCGCATTAGACAGCAATTAACTGCCAAACACTCTTACACAGTCATCATATTCTGTTTCCGTCCTACAGCATCCCTTCTCTATCAGAATGTTGTCGGAGATTATTGGGGAGTCGTCTTTCAATTTGCGGACTGAGCGGCTTAGGGGATTGTATATATTCACCCCATGTACTCGGAGGGAGGGTGGTGGGGGGGGGGGCTGAATTTTCCAGAGGAAATTGAAATAAGCCGTGACGGGGGTGCGACGGCACAATCAGAGTTACATCGTTGTGCGTTAAATCGTTTCCAATTGGAAAACTTTCAAAATTTATAAATCTGTTAACTGATTTTTAGCGGAATTAAAAAATGAGAATTGCGCAAGACCTATGTAGTTTTTAACTTCTTGTTTGAACGGTTTTGTATAGAATACATTTACAAAAAAAAAAAAAAAAATGATATAGGAATGCACAGAGTGATTTTACTTTCTCACTATACTATAGTATGGAGAAAGTATAGTGATCGCAAAAAAATCGATGTTGAGATTTTTGTGGAAATAACCGTTTTGGGACCCCATGAGTCCAAAACCAGTGTTTTTTACAAAATGTCTGTCTGTATGCCTGTATGTCTGTACGTATACAAAGTTAGAGAAAAAACTATTCGAACGATTTCGAACAAATTTGCACCAAACATGTCAATTAGGCCTGTACAGATGCACGAAAAAGGGGTTTGAAAATTTTTGAAAAAAATCCCCTTTTTGGCCAGAAAACCCCAAAAAAATCTGTTATTATTTTTTAATAAAAAACTGCTCTAACTATTTTTATAAAATTTGGCTTATTTGTAGCAATTAATGTAATCTACCATATGTAAAAACCTTATCTTTATAAAAATTCTCGTTTAGCTAATAATAATAAATGATTTTTGGGGGTTTTATTTCCAAAAGAGGTTGTTTTCAATTTTTTTTCAAAACCTGTTTCCTGCATGTGTACAGGCCTAATTGACATGTTTGGTGCAAATTTGTTCGAAATCGATCGAATAATTTTAATAATAATAATAATATTTATTAGTTACTCTGATACTTTAATGTATCCCCTATCCTACTTTAAGACAGGGAAAGTCAGGAAATTAAATTACCGAAATTCTGTAGAAACTCGTTTTAATATCTGAGTATAAGAATACATGCAGGTTAGTGACCTTTATAACTGTACAATTTCGTTACGATACCTTTTCCATTGTGGAGAAAATCGAATGCGACGGGCGAGATTGACATATGAGTAATACGAAGAAGTCCTCTTTTAGGGGACCTCACACGATCAGTAGACCCTAATGCTGTCATTACCTCGAATTTCATTACCTTTAAAAGTATTTCGTCATTACTCCTTCATTGCTTTTCAACCTTACACGATCGTTTGGAATGGCATTACTTTTCGTCAGTATACGTACTTTTTGTGTACGTATGTTGACTGGACTGTGTTTAAAACCCTTAAAGGGACAGACTGCAGTCTTGACTGCAGTCTCTCGAGGGCAAACGCAACCCGCTCGAACCTTAGCGAAAATTTGCATATATTTGGATAATCGATAATTTTATCCACTTAAAATCATTTAATCGTAATAAAACCGGTACCGTTGAAAAGGTAATGAATTAAACTATAATTTTTGTATTTACAACTTTTTCATAGAACGTATATTTACATACGTAATCACCGTTTCAAAATTTTAGTACGCAAATCAGCTGTGATTCACGCGTCAATGAACCCCGTATACTGTCAAAACTTTGTCTCATTTTCAACGGTCTGCAACTCCTAGAAGTAATTTATGAAAAAGATCATAACAGCATTGAATTCAGCAGACGATTCTCTTTAAAATCGGTGTCTTCAAATCACATGTTACTTTGAAAACAGCTGTTCTACAGGATATACGGTGAAATCTTGTAAATGGTCATAGATTTATCCAATACGCAAGCTTGTTTAGAATCGATTCTTACAGTCTTATTCGATATATACCTAAAATGCACAATATATGGTTTTAAAAAGAAAACTTCACAGTTTTTATCTATGTCCAATTCAATACATTTAGATTTCATAGGTTGGTACAACAAAGCTTACAACTGAACAACTCTCAGAACGTCGGCCGTCCGTAGTTTGACGTCAGTTTTAACATTTGTTTTGTAATATTTTATGGTTATTACAGTTTATAAAATAGTGTTATATTGTGTTTTAGTTATAAATAAATAAGTGTAGATTGTGTTTGCGTGAAATTAGGCTTGTAACGGTGTTGTAATAAAACGGTAAGTGAAGTAAAAGATAGCCTAGAAATAAGTTTTAGGTTAAATTGCAGACTATACATTTTTGAATTTTCATTACAAAATGTAAAGTTATTTGAAACTGGTTAGAATGCTATTCGATTCTACATTTCATTCTCGAATTTTTGGTATAAAAAAAACATTGTTTGAAGTAAAAAATTTCTAGGCCTAGTGACTTTGAAATTAGATATGATTTGCAGGTTATGTAGTAAAAACGTTCAAAGTGTTATTTTGAACTAAACAATTGTGAAATTGAAATATATTTTTACATATTTCTATTTAGAACTAAATTATAAAACTTTTGTGTATTTTGAAAAAAATTACAAAAATGTTTTACTATTTTTTATGTAGGAATAAAGTTGTTTTTTTCTTCTGAAAAATGTTTCTGAACATTTTTTGCTTTCTAAGCTAATAACTTTTACAATTTCAAAAGAACTAATTTTTAGTGGCATATTGGAATTCTTTGAATTTTCTTCTACAAAAAAGCTACGGAACACTTTTGGATTGGGGTTCATTTACTATTTTTGGCGAATTTTTTAAAATATGCTTGCAAAACGCTATAAACGTGCTTTTCAATTTTAGATTTAACCATGCTACTTCTAGGGAACAATGAACTGAGTAATGATGAACTACTGATGGCGTACCCTATACGATCATAATTAATGGCATTACCCCCACAACAAGCCAATAATGACTACTTGAAATCAGAAAATCTGGATTCTCTTCATTACTAGGCATCAATCCAGTTTTATCCCTCTTTCACGGTCAGTATTAATGTCATTTTGATAAGGTAATGACAGTATTACTGATCGTGTAAGGTCCCCTTTTAAGATACAGAATTCAGATTTCGACTGTCAATTGTAACGGTAAATTTGAACCTTCATGTTAACAAATCAGTCTAAAAGCTAGTCATTAAATCAGTCAAGAACTACTTGTCGATTCAGAGAAAAAAAATTTCAAAACATTATTCTAATAATTTACCAACAAACACGTCACATGTCAAAGCCATTAACATATTCTTTCCAGTTTAGTAAGTAAATAGTATCAAAATCAGCTGATTATAATCAGCTGTAATTATATTCACTGAGCCGAAGTAATACAAGCCACTGCATGCCAGCTGAAGCAGTCACGCACATCCTGCAACAAGAAGGCAGTTATTCAATTTGAGAATTAATGTTTCTTGTACCTCCCTTCTGTAACACCTTTAATAACTCAAAGCTCCTTGAATGATTCATACTTTGTCAGTTTTGGCGACAGAGTCGGAGTGAGTTTAGAGCAAAACTGTATCAACTTTGAAATTGGTCATGCACTTGCCGATAATAAGTCGTAAGTCGCACACAACGTCTGAATATACTTCCTGTTTTACAGTTGGGTGATGTGTGGCTGGCAAATGAAAATATTACTTTTAAAGAACTATACATGTAAAAAAAAATATATTATATAATGCATATAATTTCTTTATGTCCCAATTATATATATATATAAATATATTACGTACTATTTATTATACATACATATTTTATACAAAAAACATACTTAAACTCTTACATAATACACAGTGGTTGCGTTAGCGATTTTTTAACAGTAATTTATATTTAAGTACGTTTTCTTGTATTAAAATAAAGTATTTGTCAAATTGCAACATCTTTTTGACATTCCATTGTACAAAATATTGCACTTTGGGTTAAATTTTATTGTTTGCAAAATGGTAAAACATGCCTCTAATAAAATTGTTGAAATAAGAGTTTCTGAAACTTTCAGCGCTCCTAGCGGTTAAACGGTTAAGTGGTTAAGTTTATCAAAACAATACCAAGAATAAAAACGTCTTAAAATTGCATGTAAAATAAAAAAAATAGACGTTTCCATTAGAAATTTCAAATTTGACCGCCATATTTGAAAATGGTGGCCATTTAGAAATATTTTAACCACATATTTTTTAATTTCTCATAAAACAAGGAAAGGTTCCCTATTTAAAGTTCCCTATTGCGAAGCACGCAATGCTTTGTGTATTGCAGATACTCCCAAAATGCGGAATGGCGTGCGAACACGCAATGCTTTGTGTATTGAAGATACTCCCAATATGGGGGTTGGCGTGCGATGCACGCAATGTTTTGTATGTTGAAGATACTCCCACAATGCGGAATGGCGTGCGAAGCACGTAATGCATTGTGTATTGAAGATACTCTCAATATGGGGAATGGCGTGCGAACCATTTTGCCGCTATTCAGCACCGTCGTGAATAGACGTATTTCCCAAATTGTTGGTTGAAACCCTAAAACATAGGCCTATACTTAATTTTGGAAATTTGCTCAACTTACGTCAGCGGTTCAGTTGCGTGGTCGAATTATTTTCATTTATGTTTGCTTTCAGTTTGTTAATCTAACCTGAAAAAGCTGGTGGTTGTGAAGACTAATAAACTGATTCTACTAAGTTGGTTGCTGTAGTAATGAATGTAAACAAACATTTGTTGCTAAGCTTTTGACAAGAACAGCTGTTTTCATTATTTTGACGCTTTAAAATAACAATTTTCAAAATCCTTTCTTAGTGTACGTCTATGGCCCTATGAGAATATACCTTCAATTTTTCGTATTTGTATCTTTTTGTATTTTTTTTGTATCTTTTGTATTTTTTTGTATATTTTTTATTTTTGTTTATCTTTTTGTATTTTGTTGTATCTTTTTGTATTTTGTTTGGTATATTTTGTATCTTTTTGCATCTTTTGTATTTTTTTGTATTTTGTTTGGTATTTTTTGTATTTTTTTATTATTTTTTTTTGTATCTTTTTGCATCTTTTTGTATTTTTTGTATTTTGTTTGGTATTTTTGTATCATTTTATATTTTTTGTATCTTTTTGCATCTTTTTGTATTTTTTTGTATTTTGTTTGGTATTTTTTGTATCTTTTTGTATTTTGTATTTTTTTAAATCTTTTTTCACCTTTTCGTATTTTTTGTATTTTGTTTGGTATTTTTTGTATCTTTTTGTATTTTGTTTGGTATTTTTTGTATCTTTTGTATTTTTTTGTATCTTTTTGCATCTTTTTGTATTTTTTTGTATGTTGTTTGGTATTTTTTGTATCTTTTTGTATTTTTTGTATCTTTTTGCATCTTTTTGTATTTTTTTGTATTTCCTCAACGTCGATTCTATGTCATTCAGTCAGGGCCAAGCCACTTATATATATTTATAGATTGTTTTCTACACAAAAAAACGAACAGTTGACTAAAGGTCAGCTGAAAATTAATTTCACGTTAGTTAGAGTGACCAAATGTTTAAATCGAAGTAATACTACAAAAGAAACATAACCTAAATTTGTCAGATCATCGCTTGTAAATCCGTGAATGCGTAGGACTAAAAAAAATATAAAACATATTTACAACTTAAAACTATTTATTATCAAACTGTTCGAAAAGATGTACATTTTCTAATAACATTACTTTTGCTTGGGCCCATTTTAATGATGGAAAATAACTGAGTAAATAATTATTAAAATAATACGCGACCCATCGTTACAAACACAGCGTTCGTGTTCGTTTAAATTCACGTGCGGTTGTCAATAGTCAGATGAAATATACATAGTTAAGTGGATCGAGTCAATATTGGTAAATCAAATCATTATTTGTATTACTGTGCATGATTGCAGGCAATGTCTCATTTATAGTATGTAGTGGCCTAAATGATGACGCTGAGATTTAACAATCCTATTTTAACATTACACAGACCAGAAGGGGTAGGTTGGGGATTGCTGTTGTCCTGCTTTAACAAGGTTTAACAGTCCAATTAAACAAAAGGTTACAAGGACAATAAAGTAAAAGGACAACTCGGGGCTCGTGTTGGCTTTTGTTTCGCAAACAACCCTTTTTACAACATTTATTTAAAAATAGAGTAATGGCGCAAAAATATTAAATATGGACTCACAAAGGTTTTTATTTGATATCTTCCTGTATAGATTGTACTTTTTTTTTACTTTCTCATGTTGATTATTTATTTTTATACTTTCTATTACTCTTAATTTCTGTTCTTGTTATTGTTGTCATATTTTTGCTTTTGTCACCAATAGTATTAATCAAAGTTGATTATTCAAATTGTTTAGATAATATGCTGCATTATTTGTAATAGTTGTTCTTGATGCTTTCATCGCATTGTTTGCTGGATAATGATCAATATTTTAACATGATTAGTAATTGTTTATATATTCTATTATTTCGTGATGCATTAATCATACTAGGGGCTCTGCCCCTGGACGCTCCGCGTCCCAACCCCGACTCGGCCTTCGGCCTCAGATGGCTGCTTCGCTTCGCTCGCAGTTGGAAAATTCGCTAGAGAATCTCGTTAATCTTCTGTCAACTAAAATTATGAAACCATGCTTAAATATATTAACAGTAATTTCAAGATTAATCATAACCTCAAATATATGCTTTAGAAACGTGAGAGGCTTTCATTACGACTTTAATCCTAGTTCTACTATCTTCTGTCAACTAAAATTTTGAAACCAGGCCTAAATATAGTAAAAATTATTGCAGAATTAACATAACCTCAATACTATGTTTCAGAAACGAGCCAGGCCTGTATTACAAAATTGACTATTAGAATTTATCCATTTTGGCCAAGTTTACCTTTTTTATTGATAAAATAAATTGTTAAATCAGGCCAAATTTATTCTAATCCAACGAGCTAAAACAGAATAAATTAGCTTGTTTTTTTTAACAGTAATTAAAAACTATCCAATGAACAGCTGATAAAACAGTATAAATTGACTTGTTTATAAACAGCTGTTTTGATTGCTTTATTTACTATTTCGTTGTTATTTTGTAACCAACATGGCAACCCATAAGACCTTATGTTAAAAATTTTTAACTTTTAAAGTAGATTTTCTCAAAAAATTGCACGAAATACAACTATATGGGTGTACTTAAAAATCAAAACTACACCTAAATACAAAATTTCTTTGAATTTGTTAGAGCCATTTTCCAGATCCACGACAGATACAAAGATAGATACAAATATAGATACAAGAATTGATCATAAAGTAATAGGATTGCTTTTTAATTAACAAAAATAGTATAAGTTGATTATTAATATTGTTTATACCTTATATTATTTCGTGAAGCTTGTATCGTATGGTTTGTCTGTTTGACACCTTAAGCATAACTTGACTATGGAACTGAATAGATTTACACAAATATTTGGACTACCTCACTAAACATAATAGACTTGTTTAACATAGCCTACTCCATCAAGTTTGGTGTTGAGTATTGGAGCAGCGTAACACAGTGGTTAAAATCTGTTACAGTTGGAATCGCCAACAGTCGCTAGGTTCTGAGGGATTTACGCTGCTCTCCCGTTCCCACTAATCTTACTGGAAAGTAAAGTCGTTAAACGGTAAGACAACTATCGAAGAATGTAACTAAAAAAATTACATTAATTTCGTAATACCTAAATGCTCACAGGTTGTGTAGAGAGATGGTTTTAATAAAGCCGAAATATATTTCCAACAATTGTTATAAAATATTATATAAATATATCTTATAATTTATTTCTATTTTATAAGAAAGTATTTTTATTTTTATTTCTGTGTTCATTACATTGCAAACGTGAACGATTCATCCGGTATTGTATTCGTATAAAACAAAACAATTGGTGTAGTCGGAATTTTAACATTTTAAATTAAATAACTTCTGGAAACAGTTTGTGAACTACAAGGAAAATAACACCGAGTTCCTTTGTTACATCCAGTTATAAAAGCTTTGTCTTTGACCGTATTATTTATGGTAATTCCTCCACCCTTCCACGTCGCGAACAAAACTTGTATTTTTCCTCGCTGACTACCATTTTGTTTAATTGGACAGTTAACATTGTTCGTACTCTGTTTCAAAGAAATAAATATTTGGCCTTTAAAAAATACGTAATAACTTTTCATTAGTATAAATACCACTTGTGTTTCATAGGTTGTGTAATACAAAGAGATATTATAAAATAGTAGAGGTGGTCCGAAAGAACTGCAACAGTTTATTTGAAACAGTTCCACAACTAAACTGTTTCGCCTGGAGCGGTGTTTCGACTGTTCCGGCTGCAAGGGTGTTTACAACAAATTCAAAACAGGACGTCCACATCAGGACAACGTGAAACCCGTTACAACATTAATCGTTAACTATAAAGACTAAATAAATAGTTTTTAATAAAATATTATTAATAGGTCTCTACTGAGTTTTGGGTGAAATAACTTAGTAATGAGGCATTTACCTAATTATGTAACAACTGTACACGGCAAATTGGTGTTTAGTGCAAATTTTTTATGATATTTATTTAAGTAAATGTCTCATGACTCAAATATCATAACGAAATTTTATACACTTGTTTGAACTACCAAGGTACACGTTCGTGCCAAATTTGAAGTTTCTATCTAAAATAGTACTCAAGTTATAAAATAATTTGTAAAAATCACAAATAGACGGACAGACAGAAAACTAGGCATTTCAGACCCATATTTCCCTATATGATGATTTTTGATTGTCTTGACCTAAGGAACAAATACACAAAATTTTACCAGGGAGTTTGTAAGCACCCTGTATATGGACGTTTTTTAAATGTATTTTTAAACAAAAACGTTAATATTAATCTTGTTGTCTATTTTCCATCATTAGCGAGTATTATAAGCTTTAAAATTATGTTTGAATCATTAATTTTGATGAAGAATTAAGGGAGATATGGTGTTGCCACACAAAACAAACACATATGAAAAATAATATATATGATTTGTGATAGCTTTAGTTTCATCACTTGATAAGGAGAGTTGATTTATTCTCTGAAAATGTTGTGTATTGTTTCTTTAAATTCAAATGATGGCAAAATATCCAAACAAAAATAAAAATACGTACTTCAAGCGTTTTAAAAGAACTAAAAAGTGTTGTTTATACATTGATCTCTTTACCTTGTTTTTACAAATCACTTACTGTACTACCAATATTTTCAGAACGCTCTACGAATACTTTTAGGTACGTTTCTGGGAAAAAGACAATTCACAATATATTATTAAAACGTCCGAAGGTCAATGGGTTTTTTCAGACAGCTGCAATTTTGTTTTCTCTGAGTTTTATAACATAATTACCAAACAACGACTCGAAAACTCATACTTCCAAAAAAACATTGGCGGTGGGTACCAGTAAAAAAGAAAGGTCACGCCTCCTAAACACAGACACACCATTCACAGCACGAATAAAAATTATATTTTTTCTTCTCGTTTTCACGAAAGTTTTGATCAGCTATAGTATATACGTAGGCCTACTGGTTTCGTTCAAAACTTATAGCTGAAAACTTTTGAATTAAAAGTGTTATGGTGTTGTGAGTCACATTTTCATAAAAATCTTGAAAACTACAAATCACGATTATTTAAAAAAAAATTGTTTAATATATACGGATAAAATCCTTTCAAACGATCCCCAACATGATATTATTTTAAATAAACGGTACCAGGAACTGGCACATACTTTCTCGCAAACATATTTAAATTATTGAACAGATTCACTGTGACTTCATTATTGTAGGTGGGGTAGGAGAGGTGATTTATTAAAGTAGGACATTAACTAATACATATTATTATTATTATCTAGAGAGAAAACTGTTCGATCGATTTCGAACAAATTTGCACCAAACACATCAATTAGGCCTGTATAGATGCACGAAAAATGGTTTTGAAAAACATCCCCTATTATGGCCAAAATACTCCAAAAATAAATTATTATTATTATTAACTAAACGAGAATTTTTTGAAAGATGCTTTTTTTATATGGTAGGGTACATTAGAGCCGTTTTTTTATAAAAAAAAATAACTGATTTTTTGGGTGTTTTTTTCAAAACCGTTTTTTGTGCATCTATACAGGCCTATTTGACATGTCTGGTGCAAATTTGTTTGAAATCGATCGAATAGTTTTCGCACTAACTTTGTATACATACAGACATACAGACAGACATCTTGTGAAAAACCACTTTTTGGACTCAGGGACTCCCAAAACGGATATTTCCACAAAAATCTTAACATCGATTTTTTTGCGATCACTATACTTTCTCTATACTATAGTATAGTGAGAAAGTAATATTTTAATAAAATCTTTTCAACGATACCCCTTACACGATATTATTTAAAAAAAAACTATTTCAATTAAACATACTCTTAAAATGCATAGTACTTTTTTGTACAAATAGTGGTCTAATTAAGGGTCTGTTCCAGTAAACGAGAAAGCAACCGGAAACACAACCGCTTCTCACTGTATCCCTATCTAAACAGTGCAATTTCTTGCAACTGAACGCTTTGACATTGCCTCATTTCAAACCATTTTATAAGTCTATCTTTTGTAATTGAGTGTTGAAAAAAAAAACTGAATGTTCTTTATAAAATTTCGAATCCGGCTTGCAAATTATTTTTCATTATACATTTTTTATTGTGTTAGGAAAAAAAATCAAACTTTGTACTTACAAAATGTCAATTACATAACAAATCAAAAGCATTTAAAAAATGTAAATTGCAAGACGGATGCGTATTGTGACTGTGCTTAAAATGAGACCTTGCAAACAATTTTATGATAAAAAGTAAACGAAATAAATGGTTTGAAATTTATCATTGCTCTTATGGGGTTAAAAATCCAAGATGGCCGCCACTACAGCAGACCCTTAAGGTACAAAACTGTAAGAAATCGATCTCTGTAAAAAGAAAAGAAACAATTTTTTTAAACACATACAGATTACATTGTACATGCATACGTTGAGTTGGAATATGCCTTGCTCGTGAATTTGTAAATGTATCTTAAAGCCGGAAGCCGAGTTTTGCATACAGACAATACGGTTTTTAAAATAAAAGAAAGTGAAAACCTTAAACGGGGGGGGGGGGGGGGGCACAAATTGTCGGTATTGTTCCCTTACAGAATAGACATGCTATTTGGCTTCGTGCCGGAAATAACCGGAACAGGAAACAAGGCTGGCTTGCTCAGTCTTTGCACGTTCCTATAGCCCCTTATATACGATTAATTAATTCCTCAACACAAGTCGACAGAACGACGGTAAAAAGATGCTCTTTACAATTTGGTTTCTTTGTAGCTGCGATGAGCGTAAATCATCTTTTATACTGTTCAAGTAATCTTGTTGAATTTCTTGTAGGGGTTGGACTGAGGGTGGCGGATTAATTTGTTGGCTTTTTGGCGGCAAAGAAACCGTGTAGAGGTGGCGTTGAGGTAATTAGAAGTGTTGGGTATTTGAGCTTCTGTTTATTGTTTTACTTATGTTCAATCTACTGAATAAAGATATATTTTGTTATCTATACTTATAAAAGCCAAATACCATTGACTCATTGACTCATCACAGTTTCTCCAAAACCACGAAGCCTACAAACATGAAATTTGGCACTAATACTCTTTATAGGCTCTAGACGCGCACTAAGAAAGGCTTTACGAAAATTCGAAATTTTAGGGGTGTTTTGGGGGGTCAAAGTTACTAAATCACGATTTCTCAAGACCTACCGAACGGATTGGAATGAAATTTGGTATGTAGCTCCCTCTAGGGCCATAGATGCTCGCTAAGAAAGGGTTTAAAAAAATTAGAAATTTTAGGTGGGTTTGGGGGATCATAGTTACAAAATCACGATTTCTCTAAAACCATCGAACGGATTGGAATGAAATTTGGTATGTAGCTTCCCCTAGGGCCATAGATGCTCGCTAAGAAAGGGTTTAAAAAAATTCGAAATTTTAGGGGGGGTTTGGGATGATCAAAGTTAATAAATCACGATTTATTCAAAACTACCGTACGGATTGGAATGAAATTTGGTATGTAGCTTCCTCTATGGCCATAAGTGTTCACTAAAAAAGGGTTTTAAAAAATTGGAAATTTTAGGGGGGTTTGGGGGGTAAAAATTACTAAATCACGATTTCTCCAAAATTACCAAACAGATTTGAATGAAATTTGGTATCTAGCTTCCTCTAGGGCCATAAGTACTCACTAAGAAAGGGTATGAAAAATTTCAAAATTTTAGGAGGGTTTTGGGGGGGATCAAATTCACTAAAATCATAATTTCAGATATTTTATTATTATGACAATAGTGCTTTTATTATTTAAGATCTATATATATATATATATATATATATAAGCCGAATACCACTAACTGACTGAACACTTAAAAAGAATACAATTACGTTAAAAAGACTGAAAATGCCAACCACCACGGGCAACGCCGTACGGGTCAGCTAGTTCTGTTGTATTATTAAAACCAAAAATTATTGTGGCCGTCACGTGACGCTCGGAATATGTGAAACAACGATATTGATAGTTTAAAACAAATTTTAAGTAAAGAAAACTAATAAATAAATGTGGATTGTCTGTAGTAATATTATAAAGAGGTAAAATTTGTTTGTTTGTTTGTACGTAGGGGGTAATCTCTTGAACCGACTGAAAAATAGTTTTACTAATAAAACGCTAAACTATCCCTGAGTAGCATAGGCTTCATTCATTTTGTTAAAAACATTTTTTTATGTCAGTATTTGTAAATTTAGATTCTTAGATTAGGACAAATTAAGAAAGATATACATTTTTTTAAATACTAATTTTTAAACGTTTTTCCTACTTTTCTTGGTGGAAAATGGTCCGATTAGGGTCTTTAAAAAAACATTTTGTAGGTGTTTTAATTCTCTACAAATGTCCCATTGGAAGTATCGTGATCCATTCATAATATTTTATAATATCAATGAAAAACCCCAGAAAATCCTTAATTTATTGTTATTTTTGTATATAAAAATTGCGCAAAAGCCTTATATTTGTTGTATTTTACATACCTATGTCCTATCCTTAAAGTCACTGTGGATGTCGCTTGCTGTTCAATTCAATAGCAAAATGAGCCTTTTATTTTGCTCTATTGACTGGTATGTAAGGTCTGCCAATAGATCTTTTACATAAAAAACGTTGTGTGTCTAAAGGGCATCTCGTTATCTGTCATATGCTTGCAAGAGTAGATTTTCTCCAGAACGGTTGTAGGTATGAATCAATAAAATAATGGTAACCTGTGTATTTTAAATAAACAGAATTATGAAAAAAAAATATGTTACTTAAAAGTGGAAAAGATTAAGGAGTTACGATTATGCTGTAGATGGGCCGACGAAACATCTTAAACTGTAATCATGTTTATTGCCAGGGGAATACATTTTGAGAAAGTTTATTTATTTATTGATTTGTAAGACCTGCAGCGACGGACACTCTTGACAAGGACGGGTCTTAAGTGAAGTTTAAGAAAGTTGTTTGAGAAGTCTTGTCATAATGGTATGAAGTAAAACAGGCGCGAAGTGTGTTTACAAGCAGTCCTACAACCAATTGAAAAGCGCGTGGAGCTTACGCAAGGAAGAATACAAAGCTACGATATGATGATGTAAAAAACGCAATATTTATGTCTTTGAAATAGAGTACGAACAATGTTAACTGTCCAATTAAAACAAAATGGAATTCAGCGAGGAGGAAATGCGAGGGAAAATATAAGTTTTAGGGGGGGGGGGGGGGGGGGGGGAATTACCATAAATAATAGGGTCAAAGACAAAGACTTGACGAATGGCTGCAACAAAGGAAACTCGGTCGATGTTTTTGTTTTGAAACAACAGAACTGTTTCGAAAAGTTGTTTCATTTAAAACGTTACATTTGTAGAGCTTTACTAGTTGAGATATTTTGCTTTATACCGATGCAATACAGGGTGGTTCGTCCACACTTTAACTATCTTTTATAGGACTATTGTCGATAGTTTATAATACCGTAATCATTGGGAGGGGCGATAGCTCAGGGTTAGTCGGGAGTTGTATTATGTCACGGAGAAAGCTGGATAAAACAAGTAATAACATTATTGTAAAATTGAGAAAATTAAAATATTACTTTGGCATGCATTAAAATGCCGACGTATTCAAATTTTGCGAAATTTCTAAATAATTTACCCCTACTTTTTATGACTTTTCTCGACGTTTTCGAGGTTTCTGAACACGATAAAGTTATACAAAATTGTGATCCTTGTGTCTTTCTTTCTGTGAACACGATATAAGCTCTCACAGGCGTCGTATAAAACTTCTGGTGGACCAAAATCTTCGTAATTTTATTGCGGAGAGTTGAAAAGCTTTTTAGCTTTCTAGTGTGACAGCAACGTCACATTTTTGAGTATTAAAAAAAAAAAAAAACACGAACCGATGTCTCGAAAAAGTGTTCCATCTTTTCATCTTGTGTTATTATTGTAATAAGAAAGGAGAGTGGACGTAAAGTAAATGGAGGTTTGTTTCAAATATGTTACCTTGCATAAAAAACTATCTTTTCAGTGGACTCACGTCTCTAGTTGATTTATATGCACAGTACAGCAACATTCTAGTTTATATTTTAATTCGGTTCGTTTAAGCTAGATTAAACACTATCTCGTTTACTCTTTCTATCTCTATCTGCTTCTCTTGTATCTCATTTAGTATTTATTTAAATACGTTTTTAGTTACTAGAATTCAAGCAATTGATTAATATAATATTTAGTTTTCGTAGAATATAAACTTTACTATAAAATAACGTTATTTAGGATACAGACTGTACTTTTATCTAAGTTTTAATCGGAGCTAGGAATTATAAAATTGTAAAAGTTCTGTAGATGTATCACATCGGTACTTCCCCATGCATAGGGGAATAGCTTAGTTCAGTTATTATCACGATCATATTTGGAACCTCCAATGAGATACTTAGGCTCGCACCTAGTTAAGGCATTCTGATTAAGCGACCTTCTAACTAGCTTACAGTAATGTCGTTCAGGAAAAAAAAACTCCTAACATTTAACATTTTTGAGTTACAGCCATTTTGATTTTTTGAAAATTGATTTCGAGTGGTTCAACCAAATACTCCCAAATATCATTGTGTGGCGTACCGTTTCAATGCTTATTTAGTTCTAACAAAAAATAATAATAATTAACATTAAAAAAAAAAAAAAATAGAGCAAAATGGGGCAAAATCGGAAAACACGATTTTGGCCGTCATTTTTAATCGTTTTAAGATATGGATGTGCATGTTTGACCGTTGGTTTTCTTTTGAAATTCTACATTGAAATGATGTATGACATGATCGCATTCCCTTTAAAAAAAACAAAGTTACATTCAAGATGGCTGATACATTTTTTTAATCTTAATAAAATAGTATTTTTGCATAGAGTAGGTTTTTCTATCACATCTACCTTCAAACTTTCCTTATATACGAAATATTAAACCGTCTCCACACTTTTCAGCCCTCGTGTACATTTATCAACTGACTGTAGTTTTTACAAATTTGTATGCAAACTTAATGATTTTTTATGATTTTGTTTACGTTCGTTTTATTTTTGGTACATATTATCTATATATATATAAGCCAAATCCACTGACTCACTGATCACTATTTCTCAAAAACTAATGAACGGATTGGAACGAAATTTGGTATGTAGCTTCCTCTAGTGCCATAGGTGCTCAACAAGAAAGTTTTTCAAAAAAATCAAAATTTTAGGGGGGTTTTGAGGGGTCAAAGTTACTTACTCACGATTTCACTAAAACTACTGAACGGATTGGAATGAAATTTGGTATGTAGCTTCCTCTAGGGCCGTAGGTGCTCTCTAAGAAAGGCTTTCATAAAATTCGAAAACTTAGGGGGGGGGGGGCCAAAGTTACTAAATCAAAAGTAATCCAAAATGTAATATATTTATTTATATAATATATTTTTTGTTAATATACATTTTTTAAATTTGATTTGTCTATCCGTGCAAAGCCGGATCTGTCCAGCTAGTTTATATATATATGTAATAATCATAACATGTAACATGTTTCATTTGGAAAAAAGGGATGAAATAAACAAATCGAATACAAATTAAAGAACTTAATTTCTTTCACGACGCTTACGGTAAACTTATACGTTTGGGCGTTTAATTTTGTTAGACCATTACAAAAGTTATTTAAGAAATTAGCTAAATTAATTCCTGGTTTATTTATTTTTTTAATATAAAAATTATATTACAAAATAAAATCTATGTAACTATTATGGAATTAAGATTTTTTTAGAACGATTTAATGATATAAGATATTTCTGTAAGTGTAGTTGAAAATAGAAATGATTAGATAACTTTTGAGTATTTTATAAAATTATTGCAGTAACTGCAGTAACAAACACAGGTGTGTATTAATAACTACGGGTGTACACACGCCACTTTATCTACAAACGGACATTAATAGCTTCCATATCGCGTAATTAGATTTGTTCTGCCAGAGAGACTGGTACATAATGGCCGCTAAAACAATATGGCGTCGAGCGATGTAATTGCTAGTTTTATGTTGAAGTTAGTTTACTTTTCTCTATATTAAATTCTGTTAACAATTGTTCTGTGGAATCATTGGTAAATATTTGATGCTACATATTACAAAATAGGTAGTTAATGGAATTGTTTTTTATTTTGTTGTTGAGGTTAGGCCCATCCTACACGAGCGTGATTCCCGCGTCGGGGCCACGCGTTCGACAGGAACCATTGAGTTAAATTGGCGTTTCTACACGACGCGGGAGGACGCGGCACTAGGCGGTAGCGTGGAGCTGACGCTGACACCCGCGTCAATCCCGCTCAGCCATTCTATTCGTAGCAGTGTCACCGATCGCGGCAGGCAGCAGCTCACTTCTCATCCACTGTCAAGTTCGGTTCAACACGGTGTAATATTCGGCACAGTGAAGTTTATTTGTGAGATAGAGGCTCGACCTGCTCTGTATAACGTCAAGACCAAGGATTATTCGAATCGCGAAATAAAGGACAAATGTTGGAATGAAATTGGCAAAGCGATCTTCCGTTTCTTCTTCAGCAGTTCGAATACAACCGAGTTCCACCGCATCCATCCCGCGTCTGAACTGCCTCGTGTAGAGTGGCACAAACTTTTGACGCTGTCACTCGTGGGATTCACGTATTTTTTTTAGGAATAATTTCCTTTAGAAGAAGTTCTCGAGGTATGCAAGTATAAATGGTAAAACAAATTTAGTCAAAATCGTTATCCAACTTATTCAAAGTTTGCAAATATTTGTAAATATATGTATTTATATATAGAACAAAGATAAACATATTTTGCATAGTTTAATTTTGCAAGATAAACATGAATCAATTTCTTCGATAAAGTAAATGATCGCCTTATATTTAAGATGGAAGAAGAGAACTGGAAGTTAACCTGCAAAAAGTTCCAACTACTGTTTCCAGCGTGTCGTCCAAAACTGACGGAAACATAAAAATCAATACAGTTCAATTCCTTTTCAATGCATTCACAATGTCACAATGTAAGAAACAAATACTCCCAACGGCTTCAGAAATGTCTGAATTGGATGTTGCATCTTTTATCATACGCGATTGTAAAAAGGATCAAATGGTATTTTTGAAAGCGCTATCGAACGTTTATAAATTTACACCCATATTACACATCCCATCTAAAACGAAATTTTGGCGCACATCTAACAACAACTGATAAAGGACGGTAACGCGAGAGCACATTAAAAAAACATATTATAAAGGTAGCATGGGCCCCCCTAGCTCTCAGGGAAAGGAAATTTTGTTAATTAACTTCCCGCTACCAATAAAGGGAAGTTATTGATTTCGGTCCGATTTTCGAAAGTCGAGTTTTCATTAAATCTCCACGTTTTGAGGTCCCAGTAAGCCATTCTGACTATTCCCGCCGAGGTGTCCGACCGTGTGTGTGTGTGTGTGTGTGTGTGTGTGTGTGTGTGTGTGTGTGTGGATGTATGTGTGTAAATAAATTTTTGTCGTACAGTTTCTCAAAAACGAATCAACCGATTGAATTCTACGACATGTCATTCGAAAGGGTGTATCAAAACTTAGATCTGATTAGATTTGAGAGTTAATCCATCGAGCCAATCCGAAGAAATTTAAAAAAATAACCTAAATTTTTTTTGAATTTTTATGTTTTTTAAAAATAACTTTAAAGCGTGCGAAAAAATCATAATAAAACCATGTATACATTTTTTGTGCTCAAAAAACTGCGTCGACTGCTTTTTTGAAAATGAAAATCGTCATTCAAAAGTTATCGTTGTTTAAATATTCACAAATTTTCGTTTTTTGGTATTTTTTGGTATTTTTTTAACATATCTTCCAGATTTCTCAACCAATCAATATAAACCTGTACATTTTCTTTTTGTGCTTTAAAAACTGCGTAGAATGCTTTTTTAAAAATGAAAATCGAACGACGCATTCAAAAGTTATCGTTGTTTAAAAATTCACAAATTTTCGTTTTTTGGTATTTTTTTAACATATCTTCCAGATTTCTCAACCAATCAATATAAACCTGTACATTTTCTTTTTGTGCTTTAAAAACTGCGTAGAATGCTTTTTTGAAAATGAAAATCGGACGACGCATTCAAAAGTTATCGTTGTTTAAAAATTCACAAATTTTCTTTTTTTGGTATTTTAACAAATAAACTCATTTTTAAGCGTTTAAAATTCAAACTAAGTGGGAAGTTCTAGGGTTTTCCTGCACGGTCAACCAATTTCCAGATTTTTGTTTTAAGAGATTAGCACTATAATACATTTTAATTGTTATGTTTTTTAATTTTATATATACTTTCTTAGGGAGGTCAAACATTTCCCTAGACCCCTTTTGCCTTAGGAGGGGAGGGTACTCCTTAATCCCCAACCCCGGTCTAGCCGCCTTGGACAGTAGTGTGAGTTTGAAATTTAGAAATTTGGATTAAATGAAAAATTGAAACGCTTCGGGGGATAAGATTTGGTTGCAATAATTCGTTTCGCTTCGCCAACGATGTCCTGCAAAGGAAGGAAGAGAGGAACGCTTCGTGTTCGTAATGGGTTGGCGTGAGCGTCCTGTTTACAACCTTTGGAACATCCAACATTGTAGTCCAGGTTCGAATATAACCCAGTGAGAAATTCTTCGTCTTCGTTAGTTTTATCACAACGCCAACATTTTCTTTTCAGTCATAAACCAACCTACAATTAGAAGCTAAATTTACGACTCTTGGATTCACGTGGTTTGAGAGGTTCAACATAATTACCAAACTGCATTACACTTCGGGTTACGATAGTTTGGTCTCGACGTTTCTAAACAATTACCCGAGTTATTTACTACCGCATCAACGTCAAGTCAAGTATTTAATGGTGAGGTGAAGCCAGACGTACCGAATGTATGGGCAGAGTTTATGGAGGTACTTTATACAAGTTTTGTTACTCATTCTGCGTCTTGATGTGACAATTAAACGATTTAAATGTTATTAAAACTTGACCTAAATAAATTCTTGTATTACAGGTAGTGACTTTCAATAACTTGAGATTGATAAAACAAATGTTTAAATTGTTTAGCTCAAACGCTTTCTATCTCAAGTCGGTACAGCCTGGGTTAAAACTCAGTTTTCAAAAGGCACTAAGAGACGAGAGGAGATTTTAAACTTTAAAAATGATTATATAATTCGAACATTGATGCAGCGATTCAAACTTACATGTACGTAAATTTATGAACATTTTAAATAAATCTTCAAAAGTAAATCAACTTTAAAGTACGACAATAAAGGTGCGCAATACCAGGAAGAAAATGTTACGTACAGTCCTCTTAAATATAACTTATAATTGGTCGAATTTTGAAGATAATCTTTTGTAATTTGCAGGAAACCGTTCATGAACATTTAAATTATAATTCGTAAGAGACACAAACTGTAACTTATACATTTTTATTAAAGATATTTTTGCTTGCTTGCAAACAAGACTAAAAACTTGATGAAAACTATCAGTCGAGTCACTTGATAGCAGTAAAACATCGGGGCGAACTTCGTTACCTACTGACTATAAATTGTAGCTTTCTGGAAATTTAAATGTCGTACGCACTGGCGGAAACAAAAAAAAAATTCGGCCACGCAGCTGAACCGCTGACGTCATTTGAGCAAATTTCCAAAATTAAGTTTATAGGCCTATATTTTAGGGGTTCAACCAACCGTTTGGGAAATAGGTTTATTCACGACAGTGCTGAATAGCTGCAAAATGGTTCGCACGCCATTCCGCATATTGGGAGTATCTTCAATACACAAAGCATTGCGCGCTTCGCACGCCATTCCGAATATTGGGAGTATCTTCAACACACAAAGCATTGCGTGCTTCGCACGCCAACCCCCGTATTTTGAGTATTTTTAATACAAAAAACATTGCATGCTTCACACGCCAATCCCACGGTAGAATCCACCACATGGCTTTGAACCGGGTACTTCTATTGTATTTTACGTTTTGATCGATTTTGGGGAACCAAGCGATCTGTAAGGTCGCGTAAAAAAACAAAACGTGCAGAATAACATCCTATATTTATATTTGCAGAAAAAACTCAAAAACAAATTCATTCTCGTAGGAAAAATCTCAAAAAATAGTTACTTCCGTTCAAAAACGAGCTTTTATTGGTTGGAAATTTTTCGGCTAGCGAACTCTTTCGAGCGACGTAGACAACCAACATGTGTACCAAATTTGAGCCAAATCGCTAGAGTATGATATGATTTTTATGACTACATAATATGATTTTTAATGACAACCTAAAACGTATTCTGGGGACCATGATCGGTGCTCATTTGCTACTCCCGGACCTTGGGTCTTACCATAAGGGCCACTGCAATAGCTAATTTTTCCTAGGGAAATTCGCTAATAACCATTACTAAAATTAGTTTTAAAAGCTTTTTGTAGACATATAGTTAGAGTAAAAGAAGCTGAAAGCTTTAGTTTTCAACACATGTTCTATAAGCCCTCCATTAAGTTTAGTCAACTATCGTAGCGTTTTTGAAGATATTTGAAATGTTTTTGAGAAGGGGTTGTTGCATGCTAGTAACGAATCTAGTTATTTCTTCACGAACTTCCGCAATGGTAATCGTTACGGAAGATGTGTTCCTTCATCATTCCCCACACGTTAAGGTCAGGTGGTAAATGGTCCGGCTAAGTGGGAAGGGTCAAACTCTTCCTCAAAACTCAAACTCCGTTCCTCGGAAAACTGAGGGTGTCTACAGTGGTGTGACTGGTGGTGCCGTCTTGCTTACACGACTTAAACTCTTCAGATCTCTTGATAAAAGTTGAAGGATGTTTTCTCCTTATCGTACCGGGTAACATCTTCAGCGACACCATCTTCAATGAAATACTTCAGCGGACCCAATACTTCACAATGCTTTTACGTGCTAACTATGTAACGCCTTCTCTACGACGTCGTCAGGACGTTGAAATCCAAGAAAACGTGTTGTTTGCCTGTTGATGAAACCGTTATATGGCTTTTATCTGAAAACCATGCGTTTTGTAGGACCCCAGGCTTTTAATATTCTATTGCTTACATTGATTCGCAATAAACTACTCCATATGTTTAATCTCTTACGTTTAAAGGTTGACCTTTTTGTATTCTATAAGGTAATTCACCAGGGTTTATAAACATTTTCCTCAAAGACGTATTACTGATGTTCATTTTCAAACATGTGTGGTGACGGCTTCTTTTCCCAGGCTGCAGGACTTTCTGAAGAACTCTACCGTGGTTTGCACTCGTAGTTACTTTTTTTGGACAACCTATTCACTTTATCAAAACCCGCTGAACCAAAAAGTTACTCGTACGACGAAAATTGTTAGTAATACTTATAATACTGCATCACTTGGCGGCTATTTGTAATTGTTAGCAACACTCTACAGCACTTCGCACCAACCTGTTTCGTATGAGCGAATATAAGAGCGAGTGCTCTACGATAAGAACTTTGTCTGTAGTAGTAAGAACCTTTATACGGTTAACTAACCTCAAACAAGAACTTAGCTCACAACAAATAGAGCAGCCGGACAACTATCAACAATTTAATCAGCTGTTTTAAAACCTAATCACAGCTGCTTTAATTGTAATATTGTTTATTTTGGCTCGTACCGTATAAAGTACAGGATTGTGCTTTGACAGTTTTTTTTAAAGGAAATAGTGAAGTATTCATAGATACCTAAAAATAAGTTCTAGTTAACTAAATACCATACTGGCTTGACTCGGTTTAATTGTACAAAAGTTATGGTGGAGGGATGGATTTCAAACCACCCCTATGTAATAAGTAAGACCAAACCCCGAAGCAACGTAATTTTCATTTTATATTATTGTCCTTTTCACTGAGAAAATATCCCGTTTAGATTTGCTTGCAACACAAAATAGGCCTACTAACAACACAAAAATGTATAATATAGGTTTAGTATTAACTCTAGATATAAGTTCTGTGTAGTATTAGTATACATATTTATAAATTTTGTGATTATATTGATGCGTATTATATTCTGCTTTCACTATTTGTGTTACAGGTAAGCCAGAACTCGTACAGATATCGAAACTTAGTAAGTAATAAAACTTGTATATACATGTAGGTAAACCAAACTCAGCCTCTTTTATCACGCTATCCTAAAATAGTGATATATATGTATATATATATATATGTATCACTCATATAGTGTGATTACATATTTCCAATTACCTTTTTAATTTGGATTCTTAATTTATAGAATTAAAAATAAACGATACCAGATAACTGCCACATACTTTCTCCCAGTTGAAACTTTATACCTTCCCAAGAGTAGCATGGGAGGTGGTTATTTAGAATAGCAAAATTAGGAAAATGTTACCTTGGAAAATATCAAATGCATGTAACACACATCCATATTATATTATTATTATTATTTAAACTATTCGATCGATTTCGAACAAATTTGCACCAAACATGTCAATTAGGCTTGTATAGATGCACGAAAAAACGTTTTGAAAATTTTTGAAAAACAACCCCCTTTTGGATAAAAAAACCCCTAAAAAATCAGTTATTATTTTATTATAAAAAAGCAGCTCTAACGATTATGATAAAATTTGGCTTATTTGTAGCAGTTAACGTACCCTACCATATGAAAAAAACACACCTTTCTAAAAATTCTTGTTTAGCTAATAATAATAACGGATTTTTATGGGGTTTTAGGCCTAAAACGTTTTGCTTTTCAAAAATTTTCAAAACCTTTTTTCGTTGATCTTTATAGGCCTAATTGACATGTTTGGTGCAAATTTGTTCGTAATCGATCGAACAGTTTTCTCTCTAGCTAAAAATAATAATAATATTTATTAGTTACTCTACTACTTTAATGTATACTCTCCTAATTTAATGCAATTATGAAGCCACCGTTGGGGTTACATACGGGGGTTGGCGTGCGAAGCGCGTAATGCAGTGTGCATTGAAAATACCCCCAATATGCGAGTTGGGGTGCGAAACACGTAATGCAATGTGTATTGAAAATTGTGCATTGTGTATTGAATCATGCAACTAAAATTGAAAATACTCCAAATACAGGGGTTGGCCTGCGAAGCACGCAATGCACTGTGTGTTAAAAATACTCCCAATACGGAGGTTGGCGTGCAAAGCACGCATTGCACTGTGTATTAAAAATACTCTTAATACGGGGGTTGTCGTGCGAAGCACGCAATGCACTCTGTATTGAGTATACGCCCAATACAGGGGTTGGCGTGCAATGCACTGTACGTCGGCCGCTTCTCATAGTGTTCAGTGCCAAGCTCACATGTGCGTCCTTAGCAGTGAACGTGTTAATAATTTAAATATGTTTTTGAGAAAGTATGTACCAGTTCCTGGTACTGTTTATTTTAAACTATTATTAGTATTTGTTTTTGTAGCTCCCTCAGTGGGTGTCACCATTGCTACTTAAGTCGACTAGTGGAATCACATTCGAAAAAATCAACACGAATAGCAGGATCGAACATGAATTAGCCTGTTACATGGGTTCTCACTAATTAAACAACTTTTCCTGCCAAATATAATACTAAATACAAAAAATCTTTAGAACAGTATAATTTATAAACTTAATTTCCTAGAAAAGTATTTCTCAAGGTCTTAAAATATGAATTTGAATAAGAATTTGGTCTAATTCATAATCTAACTACTAAAATGTTACAAATATCTATAAAATAAAGCACAAATTATGAGAAAGGCTTGCGGAAAATTATTTATGAAATTTAATGTAATTGCGAGATAAGCGTGAGTGAATTTTCTATGATTCAAACCGATTGCCTTATATTTCATACGAAAGAAAATAAGTGGAAACTATCCGGCAAAAAGTCCTAACTGCAAAGAGATTCCAGGATGTCGTTCAAAACTGATGAAAACATACAAATCAATACAACAATTCAATTTCTTTTCCATGCATTTAAATTGGCGGAATGCGGATGTGTGAAACGAATTTCCAACGCCTTTAGCACGGTCTGGATAAGATTTTGCATCCTTAATTCAACGGGATTGGAAAAGGATCGAATAGTCGTTCGTAAAGCCTATTGGAAGATTGCAATCCCCTTTCAATTCCAGTCTTAAACGAATATTTTTTAATATCCGACAATCAACAAAAACATTTTGTCGAAATCGATCGATTAGTTTTCTCTCTAGCTGTATATGCATACAGACAGACATTTTGTAAAAATCACTTTTTTGGACTCAGGGGGTCCCAAAACACATATTTCCACAAAAATCTCAACATCGATTTTTTTGAGATCAACTCTACTATTGTATAGTGGGAAAGTAAAATTTTAAAAACTTGGTACCTCCAGTTAAGGATTCAAACAAAATGTATTGTTGCTGTCTTTATATCCAAGAGGTTAGGAACGAAACAACTGAACACTAAATATAGAAAAAATCTTAAAAGTTATTGTAAGAAAAATACATAAAATCTGTCATAAAATGTTCGATTTCCAAACAAAAATTGCCATAAAACAAAACAAACATCGAAACAATTTTTATAACTGATATAACACTTTCGCCTTAACGATAATTATTTTTAAATTAAACATTTTTAAATCCATATGAATAAATACTAAATTAATAAACAAACAAGTAAAAAATTCCAATTCATTAGATTTAAATACGAGAATACTAATTGTATTTTATCCGGATTGTATTTTGTTTTTATTCTTGGAAGTAATGATCGGAGTTTAAGCAATCAGCAAAGAATAGGTTTAGTCTTGATTGCAATGGAAGGGGGGGGGGCTCATTGCTGCGACAAATTGTATTACTCGTGCGTGAGGGTTGAATGTTTGGAAAAATGTTAATTTTATTCATCCGCAGTGAAGTCCACATTCTTTGAAGTAAATAGTTCTATAAAGTTAGGGACAGAGCAATAAACAAACTTAGTTTAATTATTCAATGAACAACAAAGTAAACAAAATAAAACTACTATGCAGATTTAATTTTCCTTATTCATTATAATCGTGCACGTAGAGGTAATTTCATTAATTTGTTTATTAGTTTTATAAAAAATTATTTTAAGTTAGTTTGTTACAGGTATATTATTTCTTTTATTAGTTTCTTCCACTTTATGTTCAAGTATTGTTCTGTACTATAGTTTTATATTTATATTTTTAAGGTTAGTAATGTTAATATTGCTGCTTTTTGTACATAGTTAGCGAAGCCATTTCCACTTGCAAGCTGCTACGAACGTATAACGAGTTTTATGTAGGTCTTTTAATAAAATACCAAATTTGAAGTATCTTCTAGTGGTAGTCCAACATAATTTTTAGTATCGTGTAG
>JAGFPH010006075.1:71740-84974 GCA_018207615.1 Philaenus spumarius | reverse complement strand
AAATTTTAGGGGGGGTTTGGGGGGGATCAAAGTTATTAAAAAATGACTTCTTCAAAACAACCGAATGGATTGGAATGAAATTTGGTATGTAGCTTCCGGGCCATACGTGATCACTAAGAAAGGGTTTGAACAAATTTGAAATTTTAGGGGGTTTTGGGGGATCAAAGTTATTAAAAAAACGACTTCTTCAAAACTACCGAATGGATTGGAATGAAATTTGGTATGTAGCTTCCTCTAGGGCCACAAGTGATCACCAAGAAAGGGTTTGAAAAAATTCGAAATTTTAGGGTTGTTTGGGGGGATCAAAGTTATTAAATCACGATTTCTTCAAAACTACCGAATGGATTGGAATGAAATTTGGTATGTAGCTTCCTCTAGGGCCATAGGTGCTTACTAAGAAAGGGTTTGAAAAAATTCGAAATTTTAGGAGGGTTTGGGGGGGGGATCAAAGTTACTAAAATCATAATTTCAGATCTTCTATTATTATGACAATAGTGCCTTTATTATTTAAGATCTATATATATAAAAGCCAAATACCACTCACTGACTGAACACTTAAAAAGAATACAATTACGTTAAAAAGACCGAAAATACCAACCACCACGGGCAACGCCGTACGGGACAGCTAGTTTAAACATAAAAAAATTAGATATTAAAAAGACGTTCGTGAAAAAAAGTACATTTATTGTTATACAAATAAGTTAAATAGAGACATAAGTTAGATGAAAACACCCCAAACAATATTGGTATGAAATCTGGTTTTGTTTCCTTCGCGTTTTCCATCCGTTTTGCGGAAAGGAAGCTACCACAACAAGCGTCTCCTTTAGAAAGTAGGAAGGATTAGATTCAACAGTTAGGCACTAGTAGTGTTGTTGCCACCTGCCAGTTGCATTCATCCTTTTTTCTCCTCCGTTTTCACTATCTCGAACGAATTTTATTTTTTTCTCGATCTTTTTTCAAGACGATGCGGTACCAACAGACAGACTGTGGGATGACAAAACGGACAGTTCGTACAACCTATCACTTCCCTTCCGTTTTTAGAAGAAAACAGAATCATAACGCAACGGAAGGAAAAGAACGGATGGTGTAAACCTGCACTAAGGCGAGGTCAAGAACATTTGCCGCGTCTACGTGTGATATGAGTTCAGTTTGAGCGTTCACCTCCTCCTCGCTTTCCTTTGAGCCGATCACGCTGTATAGAACTGACTCTAGCCGAAGTCCCCGCACTTAATTTACGCCTTAACAAGTCAATACGTTGATATTATTCATGAAATCCGCCTATTCAGAATTCCCGCTAAGCCGAAAAGTGTTCGGTCCCAATTAGTTCGTAGTAGCGAGACTCTACTTTATTTTGAATTAGATGTTACGAGGTGTGATAAAAAAAATAGTATGAATTTTTAAAGCTGCAACTGTTGACGCTACATCCAGTTCATCTAATATGTCCAATAGCCTGTCGAGACAGACAGTGTCAAGTTTGAACACGTTCTGACTTGTCAGTCAGCTTCTAGAGCCGTTAGAATGAGGTCGTGTTTACTGTGTCTGTCGTGCATCATGAATTTCGAACAACGCATTAACATTGTTTTGTTTAAAGTTGTAAAAATGTGCCAAAGAAGCTCATGCAATGTTAATATAAGAATATTTAGATTCCGTTTTTAGCTCACGGATTAGTGATTAATCAAACTTTTATAATTTGTCAACTAATCCAACTTTTTATTAAAGTTAATCTTACCCTATCATTCGATTGCAATTTCGGTCATTCGACCATCTTCAGTAAATTACACTAAAAACATCACTCACAAACACAAACTAAACACAATAAATAAGTTTCACTCCATATGGAGGTCGTGAATAAAGTATTATTCAATAGTAGTAGTCAAACGTAGTCGATGGTGTGCACACGCGGTACATTTTTTTGTGTTCTTGTGTTTTGTGTTGATGTGCGCGTGTATAAGTATGTGGTATGTTTCTTTTAATAATTTATTTTAATGTTATGACGACCTCAGCAGGGCGTTATCTGATGATGGAACCAGTTCCAAAACGCGTCATGGAGTAAGTACCGTAAGTAAAGTACTTTATAATAAAAGTCACATAGACGGACATAATAAATTTTATTCATTATTTATTGCGTTTAGTTTGTGTTTGTGAGTGATGTTTTAGTGTAATTTCCTGATGATGGTCGAATGACCGAAATTGCAATCGAATGATAGGGTAAGATTAACCTTAGTAAAAAGTTGGATTAGTTTTGACGTATTATAAAAGTTCAATCAGTATATGGTGTTAATGTGGTAACTCTGAAGACTGTTTGCAAGTG
Organism: Philaenus spumarius; assembly: GCA_018207615.1. Lineage (NCBI taxonomy): Eukaryota > Metazoa > Arthropoda > Insecta > Hemiptera > Aphrophoridae > Philaenus > Philaenus spumarius. The sequence continues at coordinate 82,663 of JAGFPH010006075.1, read as the reverse complement.
GTATGAGCTATTTAAAAGCAGAAATGAGTCGGTTGAAGACGAGGAACGGTCAGGATATGCTTCAACCTCAAAAACAAATGAAAACATACAAAAAGAAGCCAAACTTTTCCGTTCGGGCGAATGACTATTCAAGAGCTTACCAACAAACTTAACATCTCGTAAGGGTCCGTTCAAAGTATTTTAACCGATTGCAAATGTGGTGACGAGTGTGTGCAAAATTTGTTCCCTTTTCACTGATAAACAGATGGAAAATCGTGTCTCAGTTTGCACGTAATTGAAGGATCGTCTTCATGCAGATCCGGACTTCATGATCAAAATTGTACCTGAAGATGAAAGTTGGGTCTATGTCTAACACCCTGAGATGAGAATGCAGAGTCCTCAATGGAAAACCAGTAACTCCCATTAACATCAGTGAAAATCAAACAGAGTTCGTTCTAAGGAGAGCAACTCTAAATTTTACAAGGGGTACTCGAACGTCTGCGAAAAGATGTGCGAAGAAAGAGGCAAAAAAAATGAGGCTTTCTTTTTCATCACAACAACGCGCCGTGCCACAAGTCGCTTTTGATTCACGAGTTTTGGCCGGAAAAGTGCTTCTGTCTGTCTACATCTGCCTTATCAGATTTAGCACCATGCGACTTCGGGTTCTTTTCAAAAATAAAAAATTGTGCTAAAGGGAAAACTTATTGACACCATTCCCGACATTGAGATGGCCAGGACCTAGCAACTGAAAGCCTTTCGGAAAGAAGCCTATCAAAAATGCTTCTTGTCATGGATTCAATGTTGGGACAAGTGCCAATGACAGTACTTTAAGACGATTAATTCAAATTCTTTGTAATAATATTATTCACCTTTTTTTTCGCACTTCGTACATTACTTTTACCAATCTAAAGTTGTTTCAACCTACACTCGATTCCACGTTCACCGTGCAGTACAGAACGCCCATAAGCCATGTTATCCTTACGACAGTCTCAGCGATAATAGCCAACTAAAAAACATCAACTCCCATGCAACGCTCGGTCAGTTGACGCAACCCGCACGACAATAAACGTGATGTTCCCTGTAATGGTAGTAGCATGTCTATTCTCCCGTAAGACCTGTACTGCACGGTGAACGTGGAATCGAGTGTAAGTCTGCATAGAGAAGTTATTTACTGACAGTCACAATATGCGGATGGTCATGTGACTTTCGAGAAGTGTTTGCATCACAAGACGCACGTTAGACCTTTTAGACCAGTCAATAGAGCAAAATAAAAGGCTAATTCTGTTATAAAATTTAACAGCAAGTGGCATCCACATGAGTTTAAGGGGAGCACATAGGTATGTAAAATACAAAAACTATCAGACAATGAGCTTTTGGGCATTTTTTATAAACAGAATAACAATAAATTAGGACTTTTTGAGGTTAGCAAACATAGTGTGAAACGCATAAATTTTCGACTGACAGCAAGAGAGGCAGTTGTAGTGGGGGTACCAGCAGCGGAGGAAAGCTTGATATGCGCATCCTGCCGTTTTCTTCTCCTCCGTAGTTGGTTCCCCCACTACCACTGCCCCTCTCGCCGTGGGTTGCTAATTTACGCGTTTTTCGCTATCTTCGGATGCATTTTTATCATACTTTATCAACATTGAAGATATACGAATTGTAGGTTTTAATGTATACTTTCAATATCCGTTCGGTAAATTTAAATCTGGCCGCTCTGGTTATTAGGGCGCATTATGCAAGATAATGACCTAATTTTTTTATACTGTAATTGTGGAAAAACTATTAATGCGACAAGTTTCATCTTCCACCTGTTTGTAGTACACATAATAAACAATAATTTTCCAAAAGATCTGCCCTTAATGTTGTAAGTTAACAAAGATGTGAATTTTTGAAAAATAGTAGTTTTTAAGCGTTTTCCCTACTTTTCTCGGTGGAAAATTGTCTGATTGGAGTCTATAAAAAAACATTTTGTACATTTTTAAATGCTCTACAAATGTCCCAATGGAAGTATCGTGATCCACTCATAACATTTTATTAAATCAACGAAAAACCCCAAAAGTCCTAATTTATTGTTGTTTTTGTTTATAAAAAATGCCCAAAAGCTCATTGCCTGATAGTTTTTGTATTTTACTTACCTATGTGCTCCCCTTAAACTCACTGTGGATGCCGCTTACTGTTGAATTTAATAACATGAAAAATCTCTATTGGTTGGGCCATTCACCTATATATAAAGATGTTAGAGGTGAAGTGAAATTTATTACAATGTTTTATAGGTTATGTTAACCCAGCATAATCCTTCTTCTTCTTGAATCAAAGATAAACTGTATACCTACACAGCAGCTTATATTTAGAAAACCAAATGGTATTACTGGTACTGGTATAGAAAAACTGTAATACAGTTGAGCTTGGTTGTAGCGTCAACGAAGGGACTGAATGAATGTTGACGCTACGTCCAAGTGATGTAAATATGTGTACCAACAGGAAATCATATTTTTGTTACCTTGAGTGAAAGAACAAATAATTATACAGTATTACTATTATTGTCAACATTATTCATGACGTAATAACATGACGTAAAAATCTATCAGTAACAAAAAGAATGATGTACAGGAAGTTGACTCACATATACACAATGCAAAGCCTCAATGAAACTGTGGTGGGGGCAACTGTCTGGTCACAACTACGTAAATGTCTATTCGATTGAGTGGTTTATCCTTCGCTTTTGTATTGTCCAAACACTTTCCCAGCAAATCATGGGTTTAGTTACACACAACTGTCACCGCATATCGTGTGAATTGTTCCTTAGGAGGGGTGAGCGTGTTGTTTGTAGTGGAACCCTCCCCACTTTACCGATTTTGATAGGACCTGCCGCATATTACATTTTACTTGTGAAAAAAAATACCTAGTATGTTTGTTTCTGGGTTTGATTTTGAAGAGAGAGAAAATATTCGGCCTGACATTAAAGGAAAGGGGAAATTCTTTCATTTTTCGAGTTCTGACAAAACTGAATTCAAAGCTTGACATTGATATTTTGTAGATTTATGATATTGGCATCTAGTGGTTAGGTTAAAATATTTATTGACGCTAAAACAGGGGCTTATAATAGCGTAAAAAATAACGATTTCACCGGATCTAAAAAAAATACGCTATGTTCAAGTTGATACATTAGTTCAACTGTAGATAGTTTTGTAAACAAAATTATAAAAATTGTGTCTTTCATTTATACGGAATATGCTAATATTGTGCTTTGAGAGCTGTTACTTCTTTTCACTGGACACCCACTGATCCACTAATGCATAGTTTATTTCTATCATTGTTTTTGTTATTTGTTATTCGGTTAGTTTAGTCAAGTCCTTAGCCAGGGTGGGCCAAAACCTCTGAACCCCTGATTAATACTAGGTTTAAAAAGTGCCAGTTAATTTATAAAATAGACAACACAACAGAGGATCCAACAACATATTTTATATCATTGTGCGTTGCATGCATACTAATATTTAGATGTGCTTGTTAAATTACAACGTACAATACACATGGATGCAGCAGGTTACAGCCTTACTCTCTTGTGAGTTATGATCTGATCTATTAACATAAGAAAACTATGAAGGTTCAACAAAAATACTCTAACAAAACAAAATCATTAATCATCCTTATATCCAATAATATTCTACATGAGTAACTATATCAAATTTTTAAAAATAAGCATGGAAATTGGTGTTAACACTTCCACTGCTACGCAAATTTTGCATTTTGCTAGGAGCTGACCTTTTACTTTTCATTTTTGAACCTTTCTATGTAATAATTACTAACATTTTTAAATAGGCTTAAGGGGGCACTCCACCTTAAAAAAATATTCTTTATTTTTAAAGCAAACTTAATTATTTTATGTTTTATAATATGAGTGTTGGTTATAGTGACTTTTCCATAAGTTTTGGCCCCCCACCCCCCTCCCACCCGGAGGGGGTTAATTTTTACGGATTTAACTAGGCTTCACTGTGGCAGACATAACTCAAGTTGTATTTGAGATAGCCTCAATTTTTTTATTTTTATTTTGAAGAGGGCATTCCATTCTACAACCTGTAGTATGGATATTAAATTATATAAAATATTTCTGTAAAAAATATGTTATTTAATTTTTTTATAAAAAATTTTAGTAAAATCTTTTTTAATCATTTTTTAAAATCTTTATTATAGGAACTAATGTATATCCATACTGCAGGTTGTACAATGAAATGTCCTCTTCAAAATAAAAAAATTTAAATATGAGGCTATCTCAAATACAATTTGAGTTATGTCTTGTAACACTAACAGCCATGTCACAGAGAAAATATACGATAAGAAATAATCAGCAGTTTCCTATAGTGTCTAAAAGCACAGAGGTTTGGTCTAAATAAATAAATGACGCAATACTTAAATAATATTAACCATTTATAATTTTTATATATATATTTCTTAATGACGCAAAATAATTACAATAGAATCATTTTTTTTAATAAATAAATAATAAAAAATAAAAGCAGACTGTAAAAGTAGGTAATGTAAAAGCAGACTTAAAGAAAATATTAAAATATGAACGTATGTAAAATGTGAAAATTATATAAGAGATTTTGTTTCAACGAGTAGTGCGTTTGAGGTGAACAATATAAAGCAATAGTTAAAATTATAAACAGTTCAATAATAAAAATAATAACAAAACATAACACAATTCGACATATGTATCGAGATACCAGTGTAATAAGAAACTCCATATATAATGATCATGGAAGCAATTCAAAGAGAGAGAGGGCATCAAATTGCCTACGTGACAAAAAACACGCAAGAAGAAATTGGTAACGCGAGAGAACGTTCTAGAGGGAACAGACTTTTAACAAGATGGCGTAGCTGTTTGTGTGCGTTGTATAAGGCCGGCGATGTGTAATCCACATAAAATGTAGTTTTTGTTTCGAGATGGTGACAAGTTTGGTCACAAAGTAAAGAATATATACTTTGGAGTTGGTGTTATCGTAAGAACTGAAATTGATCGTATAAATCAAGTGATTTTCAACATATAACTGTTCCATGTGCTTCAACAGAACTAACGCGCGATAGACTTCAGGACATATTGAGTGAATTGTGTTAACGACGAAAAATCCTAGGTAATTAACAGTGCGACGAATTACGCAGTAAGTAATAATGGCCATGGGACACATTTTTTAGTCTGCAAGTATAAAAGTTTTGATTATTTTAAAAAGTAACTTCTCTTAAATTCTGTTGCGTCATTTTTTCTTTTTGAGAGATAGGGCTGATAAAAGTTTCATGTAATTGTAAATAGTTCATTGATTTGTTTGTATATTTGTACCATTATGTTGATATCTTTTTATTGTTGTGAACATTCACTTTTAAATATGTTTGAGTAAACAAAGGTTGTTGCCACAATGTCTTGAATTTCTTTATACAGCCACGAACATCCATTTAGCTTGTACTCTAACGGCCAGGTTTCCACCCCTGAGGAAATCAAATTAATTAATAAATATTTTTCAGTAATTAACAATTATGAATAGATATATGCTAACAGAGCATAAGTGAGGTTATATGTGGATTATTACAAATACTGTGATTATTTTTTTATTATTATTGTGGGAGTTAAGTGAAGGTGATTTTAAGGTTTTTAAAGTAAGGTGAGTTAAAGTAAGGAGAAGCATATGATAATATTCTACGTTGAAGTTAGGTGAGAGATGTTATGGAGAGTTTAGGTAAGTGGTGATTTTATTGTTGAAGTAAGGCAATAGGCCTAAGAGGTGTTTTAAATGATTTAAGGTATTACATGAGCGACGACTTTTGGTGTTAAGGTGAACAAATGAAGGAGATCAAGGAGAGATATTAATAGTTATTGAATAATCCACATATAGCATTTTATTTTTGATTTAAAAACATAATTTTTTTTATTTTTTGAAATTTTTACCGAACCTCATTTTTTTTAACACATTATAACTTTTTATATTTTTATTTTTTGTAACCTACAGTTGCAAAATGGCTTTCCCAACGTGGGGCTGAAAAACAAAAGAAGCTATATTTTTATTTTTTTGCAACGCCTATCGTTGCAGTCTGCCACAGTAAATGTAAACGTGAGAAACAAAACTTTCGGAAAACGGCCTAGAAAAAGACTCAGTTATTTGGAGAATATGCGTTTCGTTTTCAGATAAAATAAACTAATTATAAGCATATTATATATACTTATTATATATCAAATTGTTCAGAAAATCACAGGGAACAAAACTAGGTGAAAAAACAATATTGTCATTTTTATCAATATTAAGGTGGAGTGCAATGCACTGTGCATCGGCCGCTTCTCATAGTGTTCAGTGTCAAGCTCACATGTGCATCCTTAGCAGTGTTAAAAGGGTTTAAATTCAAATCCCCGGTCCTGACCTGGCCCCCCCCCTCCCCGAAAGGGCTACGGCCTTGAGTTTAGTATATTGCATATTAATCTTTCAAGACCAAACTTATACTGCTTTGGTTTATTAGAATTATTTGTGAACGTAATAAACTTTGTATATAAACTATTTAAATTACCTATAAAAAAAGTAGTTGACAAAATTATGTAGTTCGTCTCTGTTTTTACAAAGATTCTGAAGTGAGTACAAAAACCAATTGTATCAAAATTAGTCAGTCTAAAATATCCATATGGATAATTTTATAATATCTAAGAAAATGTTATTATGAAGGATACACGTCCAAAACTAAAATCAATTGTCATGAATGCAGACTGAAGAAATTGTAACGTTCTCGTTTGTTCTAGGTATTCAAGGACACATGGCATTTGTACACCGAGTAAACAATGAAGGAGAAGGAGATCCTTTCTACGAGACCGTTGGATTGATAACATTAGAAGATGTTATTGAGGAACTGATACAAGCTGAGATCAATGATGAAACAGATGTTTGGAGTAAGTACTGAGTGAATGCAAGTTATTTGTATGGATGAGTGTGCAGAGTTTCCAAATCAGAGAAAGAGTGGCTGCATGGCATTTGGAACTGAATTGGAAACAACACTTTTCACACAATCTGTATACAGAGTGTTCATAAAGTCCCTTTAACCCCACTTGAGGGCATTATTTTTGTTACTGAAAATAAGTTCACAGAACTTTGTATACATCTTGTGTTGCATAACAGGACACATTTTTGACATATCTGACCCTCTATGATTATGGGGGGGATTAGGGGGCAAGGGTGGCTAACAATTACAAGGTAGGTCAAGTAAAACGCCATTGGAAAGCTTATTAAAAGAGAACCAATGGCAATGGCACAAACTAGAACTTACTATCTTGCTTCGTTTCAAAGTAATGGGCAATCAGAGTTCTGGAAAATAACATACAACCTACTTATTCCTAATATCAACAATTTAATAACCTGCTTTGATATTATTATAACAATATCATTTTCCAGAACTTTGATTGTCCATTACTTTGAAACGAAGCAAGATACTAAGCTCTAGTTTGTGCCATTCTGTTTCTCTTTTAATAAGCTTTTCAATGGTGTATTGCATGAGCTAAATTTATATTTGAAATGTTTAACCTTCTACCCCCTCAAAGCCCCCAAAATCATAAAGGATCGGATATGTCATAAAACTTGTCATGTTTTGCAACACAAGATATATACAAAGTTTTGTTAACTTATTTTCAATAACAAAATTAATAAAAGGGGGTTATAGGGACTTTATGAACACTCTGGATATACAGGGTGAGTTTTAAATGTCCCCCCCCCCCCCTATTTTTTTCCGCATTTCTTAAGATATCGACTCCCAACCACCGCTGAACATCATTGATTAGTTTATACTTTCTTTTGATGAGGTTCACATTTTTGGCCGCCATCTTGGATCCGCCATATTGGAATGAACTTTTATTTTTTAAATGTAAAGGTAAGGTTGTGACCCATCATTTCAAACTATTTTTTTCCGTAGAACACGATGCCGCAATCGGTTTTTAATTATCTGCTTTCGTTCTCAAGATATTAACAATTTTGTAAAAAATTGAAAATTTTCAAAAATCCCTTGTTTTATTCAATTTTTTATTATAATTTTAAAGTTTAAAAGTGTTTTTTTTTTTAGTTTAAAAGTGACATAAATAAGCTTACAATGTCTTTTTATTTTTATTTATGTAGTATAATTATTTATTTTAAAACAATTAAAGGATTTTAAATTAAAAATGATTGCTACAGCGTGTAAAGCGTAAAAATTAGGTCAAAATCATGTGTCGCAACACCACATTTACATTAAAAACAAACATCTCAATCCAATATCTCGTACCCAAGATGGCAGTAAAAATGTATAACTTAATACAAATCTATAAGCTACTACCAAACTGTGATATCTGATGATAAAGGGTCGATATTTTAAAAAATTGAATAAAACAAGGGATTTTTGAAAATTTTCAATTTTTTACAAAATTGTTAATATCTTGAGAACGAAAGCAGATAATTAAAAACCGATTGCGGCATCGTGTTCTACGGAAAAAAATAGTTTGAAATGATGGGTCACAACCTTACCTTTACATTTAAAAAAATTAAAGTTCATTCCAATATGGCGGATCCAAGATGGCGGCCAAAAATGTGAACCTCATCAAAAGAAAGTATAAACTAATCAATGATGTTCGGCAGTGGTTGGGAGTCGATATCTTAAGAAATGCGGAAAAAATTAGGGGGGGGGGGCATTTCAAACTCACCCTGTATATAATATAAAAGAGGCTTTGTCCTGACTGAGTGACATAGAATCACCATGGAGCAAAAACTACTTAAGTTACAAATTTGAGAAAGGTGTATTCTTATGAAGTCATATTACTCGCTTGGCTCTAACTTTAGTGAGAGGGGGTTACAAACATACATCACACATCATATTCGTGTCTACGTAAACATCTGTTTTATTTTATGGTACTAAATTAATTTAATTCCACACCATGTGATAACTAATCACAGTAAACCTCCTAAATCTTTTACTTTACTCTACGGACAACTGAGTTCAAGGGTTTTATGATGTAATTCTTTTTAAAATATATAACTCTCCCAATTCATCAACCCACAGAAACTGATTACAACCCAGAACTAAAATAAAACAATTGTGCCCTCAACTCTATTCTGTCCCAATGACTAGGACAGTCGAACAGCTCAGTTCCCTCGCCCTGACGTTCACCATGACGGGTGCACCTCACGGAAAACTCCTCTCTGGTCTTTCCATGACGCCCACGCTGTCGTCTACACCCCGAAGGCCCAAGACTTCTCTTCTCACTCAATAACTTTTCCCCAAAGGCCTACTTTATAATCTTTTCTCACTATTTAAAAACTCTTGCCCCCACTCAGTTTTCCCCGTCTAGTCTTACTTTGATTTCAGAATACAGTAGAGTCACGCTATTCCCAACTAATTGGGACCAAACACTGTTCGGTTTCGCAGGAATTCGGAATCGGCGAATTTCATGAATAATATGAACGTATTGACTTAAGGCGTAAATTAGGTGCAGGGACATTTGCTAGAGTCAGTTCTATACAGCGTTGATATATACTTAGAAAATTTTGAATCAGTTTATTATTATTCCAATTAACAGCTTATTTAGGTTAAATTAACAAACTAAAAGCAAATACGTAAACAAAAATCAACGAAAAATACTTCCTGTATTATAATTCAATTCAAACATTTAGTCTTATATGATTTGGCAGACACCCTAACAAAATCATTAATAAATTTAACAGGTAATTTCAATTTTACTCTATTAATAATCAGAATGTTGAAAAATTACTACGTTCTGGATGTATTACTTTAGTATTAAAAATTTCTTAAATTTTTGCAGCCGATAACAACTTTAAGAAGCGACGCAACCAACGCAGTTCTGCGAAACAAGACTTTTCGGCTTTCGCCGAGCGAAGTGAAAATCAGCACATCCATATTTCTCCACAACTAACATTGGCTACATTCCAGTTCCTAAGTGCATGTAAGTGGCTTCCATTATAACTTTCTTTTAATTGCTGATTTATTATTTTTGCCTACGACCCACGTTGTGAAAGCCATTATGGCACCTCCGTCAGGAACGAAGTTCATCACGCCCTTTCTTCAATTCTTTTACCAGCCTTAACGGCAACATACTGACATAATTTTAATCTTTCAATTGCCATTTATTATTAGATTGTTTTTTATACAAATATTTACTGTTTCCATACGTTTAATGTTATTATAATAAAGGTGTAGAATTAATTATAACATCAAAACTAAGATGGTAAACACAGTTAAAGGTCCATTCATTGTAAATACATTCAATAAATATAAGGTTTTCGTTCATCAGCCTAGGCCTAACCTACAATTATTGTGCCTATGTTTAATTTATTTTACCTGATTTAACGGCAACATACATACAATAATTTTAGGTTAGGCCTAGAAAGTAATTTTAAGTCTAGGCCTAACCTAAATTTATTGTATGTATGTTGCCGTTAAAACAGGTAAAATAAATTAAATATACATTCAATCATTTTAGGTTAGGCCTAGACTGATGAACGAACATGTTATGTTTATTGAATGTATTTCAGCGCTTGACAATAATATCTGAACTACATCGGACAGAACCGATCGTCTCTTAATTTAAATTGATGAACCAAAACACATGTATTTACATTCGTTGCAATAGCAACCAATTTTGTAACGTTTTTTCGTTACTCGTATTTCATATTTGTCATTAATAACACTTTTTTTGTTACGAATTACATTTTCTATCTAACTCCTACTGCAGCTTCGTTAAAAAAAAAATAATAATAATGAATGAAATGAGTTTAATAATATAGGTTAATTTTCCTCTTGGGTTTGTATCCGTTCGGACTGGAAGGTACTTGGTAGGTGAAGTTAGGCGAGAAATAAAAATGCATAGATCGCTTTAGAAAAAACTTTTTATACTGCTTCTAATTGAACAAATGATATATTTAAACTTACAGTAAT
>JAGFPH010006075.1:42903-60793 GCA_018207615.1 Philaenus spumarius | reverse complement strand
AGAAATACCTGCTGAGATGCTGCAGAGCGTTATAAATGGCTACTACAATCGCCTAGCTCACTTCAGAAGGAAAACCGTTTGAGCATTTATTGTAAACAAGGTAAGCTGTTATGAAAGCTGTAAGTCACTCACTATTCACAAAAACTGGCCCTACTGCTAATGTGGATTATTGGATTTAAAATCTTACGCCAATAAGTAAAATTAAACAATTTTCAAAAGGTCCAATATTGTAACTTTAAACGGCCACCATTTTGTGTAGGGTGAACCTTTTGACGCCTGATTAGCGGCATTGTGTTCTCCTAAGATATACCTTTAATTCGATGTACAAATCAACGTATGCTCATATTTAAGAATTTCCACCAACCCCCTTGTAACATATGTGAGTTTCGAGGTTTTAATTAAGTAAACAGGGGTATAACGTAAAGGGAGTAGCAATGTAAATTTTGGATGATTTAGCCTATTTTAAAAGACCACATTCTTATAAAAAATAATAAACATAGAAATTCAAAGGGGGAATGCAGACAAGTTTAATTTCATAATATTTCAGTCATAAAAAAGCATTTATAAAGTAACAAACCAAAAGTAAAAGATATAAAGAACTTAGATATGTTTTAATAATAAAGAAGATACGTCATCGTAATATAGCCTCTACAATGGGTGTACTGTGGAATAAAACAAGACTTTAGCCTCGGAACGGGTGCGAAATAGGAAGGTTGCATACAAACTATAACAACAAAACGATCAGGATTGGTTGAAAGAGACCACGTGACATGACGTCATCGTGTGCATGAGGTAGTTGCCGGAAGAGATGCTACGTTCTCACTTGCTGCAGATAGGTCTGAGTGGACAGACGTGTTTGGCGAGGTGTTGGTGAAATGATTTCACAAGTCTAAATTTGCGGTGTTTAAAGACTAAATACAATTGAGTTATGTTTAAACGTTAGTAAAGTCAGTGCTGTGAAGGAAAATTGTTGAATGGCGGAAATCGTTCGATGCAAAACAGAGTAATTTGACTTTGCAATTTTCAGAGGTGCGTGCCGGCTTATAACGAGTTAATGGCGGACAAGCGGGAGTGGCAACCACGTGAAAAGATGTTCCCGATGTAAACTATAAATAAAGAACAAAGTGAAATAAATTCAGTGAGGCTAAAGTTCTACGAACAACAATCTTTAAAGGGGAAAATTTAAATAAGGGATAAAATTAATATAAAATCATTTAAATGTGTTGTAAGTGTTTTTGTTAGAGTGCACTATAAACCAAATGTGCGTAAGTAAAAGATATCATTATATTTAAGTCTGCATTTCAAAGTTTTAGTGTTTTAAATTATTGTATGTATAAATTTAGTAATAATAATAATAAGAATGAATGTTTGAGTGTTTGAATTACTGAGCTTAACGATGGTTTGCCAATTCTATTTAATTTGTTTGTGTGTTTGAGATTTAAAATGGGTCATTAAAAACTTAATGCCAACTATTATGTTTCGTTAATTTGAGTCCTTTCCCTTCCTAGAAGTACTTCATGGTAAAATGAACCTTGTTAGAAAAATAGAGTCAGTGTAGCATTAAGAAAAATAAAATAGCGTCGATTGTGGCCGCAGTCTGTGATTCTGGGAGAGGAGATCTGTGAACAGAACACAGATCTCGTCATCTTAGAATCACGGGCCCAGTAGTTGACAATCGAACGCACAGATGTATAAACCAATCTGCGTAACAGAGATTTGGTAGTCAGCTGTGACAACCACAGATCTGACTATAACATAACCTATTTTCAATTTCGGGGTTATGTTTGATTGTTTTTGTTGTGATTAAGGGAATAATTTTATATAATTGAATTGGTAATTACATAAATAAAATAAAGTATATAATTGAAAATATGAGATTACAAGTAATTGTTACGCAACAAAAGGTTTTTTTTTTTTTATTAAATTAACTTAGAAAAAACTTGTCAAAATTTGATTTATTTATTTATTTTCTATTAATAAATTTTGTTTGTAAACGGCTGGCAAGCGACAGCACGTTACAAAATGGCGCCCGAACAGGGACTTGATTGTAACAGTGAGCCGCCAGCACGTTACACCCCAAGGTGATACAAAATTATAACTGCTTCAAAAATTTGTTTTTTTGATAGAGAAACGATGCACCAAGTTAATGTTTCGTAATCTGCAATGTTTACAAAAATATAACACCGTTCACATACTTGTGAGACACCCTGTTTAGATGCACAACAGGTACAAGTAGTAACCTCTAATAATAATTGAGAAAAAATAAAACATAATTAAACACCAATGTGTAAAGTTTTTCTTTAATATCAATTGACTCACCTGTTGATAGATTATAGTGTTGGGGTCAGTATGATAGTTGCCTTCTTTTTTAATTTTGATGTGGTAAATGATGTCTTGTTTTAATAACCTGCTGAGAATGGTTTCCGATATATTTTCTGGCTTGAAAGGATCAACAGCTGAAACAGAAATAAAAAGTATCACAATTTACGCACAGGATATGGATTTAAGGACAGTTTACACGAAGTAGTGAAACGTTATACGGAGTGCTAAAATATGAACCGTTACAAATCACACAGTTCTGGCCACTCCATAAATGGCAACGCTCTTGACGTAATCCAATGCCACCCGTACAATCTTTTAATAATTTCTAGAAGTAATACTACTAGGTGTGCGTTGAAATAATTGAGCGCTGTTTAAAAATTAACTTGATTTCAGTCGGTTGACTCAAGCTACACAAATTTGTTCCTAGCAGAGAACACAAATTTCCTATAGCGACACAAATTTGTTGAGCTCGCAGAGAACAAATTTAAATGTAGGGACAAGTGAAGTGACCTTGGAGGATAAAGTAACCATTCGAAATTGCTCCGTTGTACAGTGCTGCAGCCCCATGGGAACCGGGACCCTAACAATCGCATAGGGTGATTGAAGTGTTATCTTTGACTAGTAGCGGTAGACTACACAATTTTGGTTTTTCTGGTATAATCTATAACTTGAAATCAAGTAACTGAAATTTCCGCCTAAACAATTTCCAAAGAGACACTCTAATATTTCTTCTATTTTGAGGCTTTAAAGTATAAAAGGACATGTTCTTGGTAGCTCTAGAGACTTTTGGCTAAAAGTCCTTAAGTTCTCATTAAAAATGTTTAAATTAATTGTAAAGAAGTATAATAGAAACAGTGCAGCGGTGTTGATTAACAAAATTCATTTTAAGAAAAGAATAAGAAGATTTCGGAAGATATAAACGTCTCTATTCAGCACAAGGCGAATCAGCATCCATGGTGTACTTCTAAAACGGACTATCAACTATAGAACATCATACAGTGGAGTAATATTTGCACCGAAACAATTAAAAAACTATACGACGACCAGTGCAGCTGGTGTGTTATAAATGAACATCTTACTTTATACTCTCATGAACATTTATTATCTTGTAATATTTTAGACATTCTAAATTACTGTAAGTTTAAATATATCATTTGTTCAATTAGAAGCAGTATATAAAGTTTTTTCTAAAGCGATCTATGCATTTTTATTTCTCGCCTAACTTCACCTACCAAGTACCTTCCAGTCCGAACGGATACAAACCCAAGAGGAAAATTAACCCATATTATTAAACTCATTTCATTCATTGTTATTATTTTTTTTAACGAAGCTGCAGTAGGAGTTAGATAGAAAATTTAATTCGTAACAAAAAAAGTCTTATTAATGACAAATATGAAATACGAGTAACGAAAAAACGTTACAAAATTGGTTGCTATTGCAATGAATGTAAATACATTCAAGAAACATGTGTTTTGGTTCTTCAATTTAAATTAAGAGACGATCGGTTCTGTCCGGCGTAGTTCAGATATTATTGTCAAGCGCTGAAATACATTCAATAAACATAACATGTTCGTTCATCAGTCTAGGCCTAACCTAAAATGATTGAATGTATATTTAATTTATTTTACCTGTTTTAACGGCAACATACAAACAATAATTTTAGGTTAGGCCTAGACTTAAAATTACTTTCTAGGCCTAACCTTAAGTTATTGTATGTATGTTGCCGTTAAATCAGGTAAAATAAATTAAACATAGGCACAATAATTGTAGGTTAGGCCTAGGCTGATGAACGAAAATTTTTTATTTTTATTGAATGTATTTACAATGAATGGACCTTTAACTGTGTTTACCATCTTAGTTTTGATGTTATAATTAATTCTACACCTTTATTATAATAACATTAAACATATGGAAACAGTAAATATTTGTACAAAAAACAATCTAATAATAAACGGCAATTGAAAGATTAAAATTATGTGTATACCGTTAAGGCTGGTAAAAGAATTGAAGAAAAGGCGTGATGAACTTCGTTCCTGATGGAGGTGCCATAATGGCTTTCACAACGTGGGTCGTAGGCAAAAAATAATAAATCAGCAATTAAAAGAAAGTTATAATGGAAGCCACTTACATGCACTTAGGAACTGGAATGTAGCCAATGTTAGTTGTGGAGAAATATGGATGTGCTGATTTTCACTTCGCTCGGCGAAAGCCGAAAAGTCTTGTTTCGCAGAACTGCGTTGGTTGCGTCGCTTCTTAAAGTTGTTATCGGCTGCAAAAATTAAAGAAATTTTTAATACTAAAGTAATACATCCAGAACGTAGTAATTTTTCAACATTCTGATTATTAATAGAGTAAAATTGAAATTACCTGTTAAATTTATGAATGATTTTGTTAGGGAAGAATTAGGGTGTCTGCCAGATCATATAAGACTAAATGTTTGAATTGAATTATAATACAGGAAGTATTTTTCGTTGATTTTTGTTTACGTATTTGCTTTTAGTTTGTTAATTTAACCTAAATAAGCTGTTAATTGGAATAATAATAAACTGATTCAAAATTTTCTAAGTATAGATCTACGCTGTATAGAACTGACTCTAGCAAATGTCCCTGCACCTAATTTACGCATTAAGTCAATACGTTAATATTATTCATGAAATTCGCCTATTCCGAATTCCCACGAAACCGAACAGTGTTCGGCCCCAATTAGTTGGGAATAGCGTGACTCTACTGCATTCTAAAATCAAAGTAAGACTAGACGGGGAAAACTGAGTGGGGGCAAGAGTTTTTAAATAGTGAGAAAAGATTAGAAAGAAGGCCTTTGGGGAAAAGTTATTGAGTGAGAAGAGAAGTCTTGGGCCTTCGGGGTGTAGACGACAGCGTGGGCGTCATGGAAAGACCAGAGAGGAGTTTTCCGTGAGGTGCACCCGCCATGGTGAACGTCAGGGCGAGGGAACTGAGCTGTTCGACTGTCCTAGTCATTGGGACAGAATAGAGTTGAGGGCACAATTGTTTTATTTTAGTTCTGGGTTGTAATCAGTTTCTGTGGGTTGATGGATTGGGAGAGTTATATATTTTAAAAAGAATTACATCATAAAGCGCTTGAACTCAGTTGCCTGTAGAGTAAAGTAAAAGATTTAGGAGGTTTACAGTGATTAGTTATAACATGGTGTGGAATTAAATGAATTTAGTACCATAAAATAAAACAGATGTTTATATACAATAGACACGAATATGATGTTTGATGTATGTCTGTAACCCCCTCTCACTAAAGTAAGTAATATGACCTCATAAGAATATACCTTTCTCAAATTTTTAACTTAAGTAGTTTTTGCTCCATGGTGATACTATGTCAGTCAGTCAGTCATTTAGTCAGGATAAAGCCTCTTTTATATATAAATATATACAGAGTGTTCATAAAGTCCCTTTAACCCCTTTTATTAGCGAATTTCCATAGGAAAAATGAGCTATTGCAGTGGCCCTTATGGTGAGACCCAAGGTCGGGAGTAGCAAATGAGCACCGATATATATAGTATAAGTGTTCGCACTCTAGTGGCCGCATTTTAAGTCCGATTTGGTTCAAATTTGGTACACATGTTGGTTGTCTATGTCGCTCGGACGAGTTCGTTAGCCAAAAAATCCAACAACCGGAAGTACGTTTTTTGACCGGAAGTAACAGTTTTTTTTAGATTTTTACCACAAAAATTAAATTTTTTTAGAGTTTTTTCTACAAATATAAATGTAGGATATTATTCTGCACATTTTGTTTTTTTACGCGACCTTATAGCTCGCTTGGTTCCCCAAAATCAATCAAAACGTAAAATACCATAAAAGTACCCCGTTCGAAGCCAAGTGGTGCAAACTCGCGAGGCCACTAGGCGCAAACAAATTATACTAATATATTGCGTACACACAGACGTTCACGCCTTCATGAGTAGAACTATTTCCCATATTGTTGGTTGAAACACTAAAACATAGACATATAAACTTAATTATGGAAATTTGCTCAACTCACGTCAGCGGTCCAGCTGCGTGGTCGAATTATTAATTTTGTTATTGAAAATAAGTTAACAAAACTTTGTATACATCTTGTGTTGCAAAACATGACAAGTTTTATGACATATCCGATCCTTTATGATTTTGGGGGCTTTGAGGGGGTAGAAGGTTAAACATTTCAAATATAAATTTAGCTCATGCAATACACCATTGAAAAGCTTATTAAAAGAGAAACAGAATGGCACAAACTAGAGCTTAGTATCTTGCTTCGTTTCAAAAGTAATGGACGATCAAAGTTCTGGAAAATGATATTGTTATAATAATATCAAAGCAGGTTATTAAATTGTTGATATTAGGAATAAGTAGGTTGTATGTTATTTTCCAGAAGTCTGATTGCCCATTACTTTGAAACGAAGCAAGATATTAAGTTCTAGTTTGCGCCATTGCCATTGGTTCTCTTTTAATAAGCTTTCCCACAGCGTTTTACATGACCTACCTTTATATTTGTAATTGTTAGCCACCCTTGCCCCCTAAGCCCCCCCAAAATCACAGAGGGTCAGATATGTCAAAAATGTGTCCTGTTATGCAACACAAGATATATACAAAGTTCTGTTAACTTATTTTCAGTAACAAAAATACTGCCCTCAAGAGGGGTTAAGGGGATTTTATGAACACCCTGTATACAGACTGTGTGAAAAGTGTTGTTTCCAATTCAGTTCCAAACGCCATGCAGCCACTCTTTCTCTCATTTGGAAACTCTGCCCACTCTTCATACAAATAACTTGCATTCACTCAGTACTTACTCCAAACATCTGTTTCATCATTGATCTCAGCTTGTATCAGTTCCTCAATAACATCTTCTAATGTTATCAATCCAACGGTCTCGTAGAAAGGATCTCCTTCTCCTTCATTGTTTACTCGGTGTACAAACGCCATGTGTCCTTGAATACCTAGAACAAACAAGAACGTTACAATTTCTTCAGTTTGCATTCATGACAATTGATTTTAGTTTTGGACGTGTATCCTTCATAATAACATTTTATTAGATATTATAAAATTATCCATATGGATATTTTAGACTGACTAATTTTGATACAATTGGCTTTTGTACTCACTTCAGAATCTTTGTAAAAACAGAGACGAACTACATAATTTTGTCAAGTACTTTTTTTATAGGTAATTTAAATAGTTTATATACAAAGTTTATTATGTTCACAAATAATTCTAATAAACCAAAGCAGTATAAGTTTGGTCTTGAAAGATTAATACGCAATATATACTAAACTCAAGGCCGTAGCCCTTTCGGGGAGGGGGGGGTCAGGTCAGGACCGGGGATTTGAATTTAAACCCTTTTAACACTGCTAAGGATGCACATGTGAGCTTAACACTGAACACTATGAGAAGCGGCCGATGCACAGTGCATTGCACTCCACCTTAATATTGATAAAAATTACAATATTTTTTGCACCTAGTTTTGTCCCCTGTGATTTTCTGAACAATTTGATATATAATAAGTATATATAATATGCTTATAATTAGTTTATTTTATCTAAAAACGAAACGCTTATTCTCCAAATAACTGAGTCTTTTACTAGGCCGTTTTCCGAAAGTTTTGTTTTTCACGTTTTCATTTACTGTGGCAGACATAACTCAAGTTGTATTTGAAATAGCCTCATATTTTTTTTTTTATTTTGAAGAGGACATTTCATTGTACAACCTGTAGTATGGACATACATTAGTTCCTATAATAAAGATTTTAAGAAATGATTAAAAAATAATTTTAGTAAAATTTTTTATAAAATAATTAAATAACATATTTTTTACAGACATATTTTATATAATTTAATATCCATACTACAGGTTGTAGAATGGAATGCCCTCTTCAAAATAAAAAATAATAAACGGTACCAGGAACTTGCACATACTTTCTCACAAACATATTTAAATTATCAAACAGATTCATGGTGACTTGTAGGGGTGGGGTAGGAGAGGTGATTTTGTATTAAAGTGGTTTTCCCATAAAAATCCATAAAATAACGGAAAAACCAACTTTTCTCAAAAACGGCTCGAACGATTTTGATTAAAATTTTACAGTTTACAGTACTTTAGGTCCC
This sequence comes from Philaenus spumarius, assembly GCA_018207615.1. NCBI lineage: Eukaryota > Metazoa > Arthropoda > Insecta > Hemiptera > Aphrophoridae > Philaenus > Philaenus spumarius. The sequence continues at coordinate 52,364 of JAGFPH010006075.1, read as the reverse complement.
TAATAAATTATAAAATTTTAATCAAAATCGTTAGAGCCGTTTTTGAGAAAAGTTGATTTTTCCGTTATTTTAAGGGTTTTTATGGGAAAATTACCCTTAAAAATAAAAAATTCACAAAAATGAAAAAAACGCCTGGAGATACCGTGGATTAGTACCTCCATACCAAATTTCATCAAAATCGGACGACTGGTTTAGGCTCTAGGTCTGATAACATCCACACAGACACACATACAGACACACACACAGACATCACTCCGAAAACCACTTTTTTAGGTTCACGGGGACCCAAAACGGATATTTCCACCACAAACTCAAACTCGAAAATTTTGACGAATACAATACTTTCTCCATATACTATGGTATAGGGGGAGAAAGTAAAAATATGAGGCTATCTCAAATACAACTTGAGTTATGTCTGCCACAGTGAAGCCTAGTTAAATCCGTAAAAATTAACCCCCCTCCGGGTGGGAAGGGGGTGGGGGGCCAAAACTTATGGAAAAGTCACTATAACCAACACTCAAATTATAAAACATAAAATAATTAAGTTTGCTTTAAAAATAAAGAAAATTTTTTTTAAGGTGGAGTGCCCCCTTAAGCCTATTTTAAAATGTTAGTAATTATTACATAGAAAGGTTCAAAAATAAAAAGTAAAAGGTCAGCTCCTAGCAAAATGCAAAATTTGCGCTGCAGTGGAAGTGTTAAACACCAAATTCCATGCTTATTTTTAAAATTTTGATATAGTTACTCATGTAGAATATTATTGGATATAAGGATGATTAATGATTTTGTTTTGTTAGAGTATTTTTGTTGAACCTGCATAGTTTTCTTATTTAATAGATCAGATCATAACTCACAAGAGAGTAAGGCTGTAACCTACTGCATCCATGTGTATTGTACGTTGTAGTTTAACAAGCAAATCTAAATATCAGTATGCATGCAATGCACAATGATGTAAAATATGTTGTTGGATCCTCTGATGTGTTGTCTATTTTATAAATTAACACCTGGCACTTTTTAAACCTAGTATTAATTCAGGGGTTCAGAGGTTTTGGCCCCCCTGGCTAAGGACTTGACTAAACTAACCAAATAACAAATAACAAAAACAATGACAAAAAGAAACTATGCATTAGTGGATCAGTGGGTGACCAGTGAAAAGAAGTAACGGCTCTCAAAGCACAATATTAGCATATTCCGCATAAATGAAAGACACAATTTTTATAATTTTGTTTACAAAACTATCTACAGTTGAACTAAATGTATCAACTTGAACATAGCTTCTTTTTTTTTTAGGTCCGGTCAAATCGTTATTTTTTACGCCATTATAAGCCCCTGTTTTAGCGTCAATAAATATTTTAACCTAACCACTAGATTCCAATATCATAAATCTACAAAATATCAATGTCAAGCTTTGAATTCAGTTTTCTCAGAACTCGAAAAATGAAAGAATTTCCCCTTTCCTTTAACGTCAGGCCGAATATTTTCTCTCTCTTCAAAATCAAACCCAGAAACAAACATACCTACTAGGTATTTTTAACTTCCCGCTAAAAGAAAATTGAAAATTTTCTAAAATCGGGAAGTTATTGGGTTCACCCTTTTTCGAAAATCGAGTATTCATCAGATCTCGACGTTTTGAGGTCCTAGGAATCTTCCCTGACCACTCCCGAGAGGGTGTCACCCTGTCTGTATGTATGTGTGTGTGTATGTAAGTATGTGACGCGCTTATAACTTTAGAACGGCTTAACCGATTGGATCCTACCAAACGGCGTTCTAAAGAGTTCCATCAAACTTAGATTTCCTGAAAATTTCAACTAATTCGGACCGGTAGGTTCTGAGAAATTTTAAAAAAACTAAGAAATACAAATTTTTCAAATCAGGTGTTTTTGGAATAACTTTTAAACGGCTTTACCGATCAATTCCAAAATCTAATCAGCTTTTAACCTTGAAAAGCGACGTCGATCGCTACCAGTCCGGTCAAAATCGGTTAATTCGGTCGTGAGATATCGTGAACGAAAGAAAATAAAAAAAGTGTTTTTTCTCAATTTCTCCGAAATTTTTCATCAGAAAAATTTTTGTTGTTGATTCTTTCAATGGACTTAAAAAACTGCATCGATTGCCACAAATCGCATAAAAATCGGTTGATTCATTCAAAAGTTATGGCAGTTCAAAATTTCCAAAAATAGTGTTTGTTGTAATTAAACTTAGCGGGAAGTTACATGGATGGCCCTTAGGGTCAACCGTTTTCCAAATTTTTTTCACAAGTAAAATGTAATATGCGGCGGGTCCTATAAAAATCGGTAAAGTGGGGAGGGTTCCACTACAAACAACACACTCACCCCTCCTAAGGAACAATTCCCACGCTATGCGGTGACAGCTGTGTGTAACTAAACCCATGACTTTGCTGGGAAAGTGTTTGGACAATACAAAAGCGCAGGATAAACCACTCAATCGAATAGACATGTACGTAGTTGTGCCCAGACAGTTGCCCCCACCACAGTTTCATTGAGGCTTTGCATTGTGTATACGTGAGTCAACTTACTGTGTACGTCATTCTTTTTGTTACTGATAGATTTTTACATCATGTTATTGACGAGGTTGTAAATTGAATAATGTTGCTCAATATGTCGCAGAAACACTCGAGAAGACGTGCAAGTTTGGCCGTTCGGGTGATACTCACATATTGAGCAACATTATTCACTTTTATTCACGACCTCCATATGGAGTGAAACTTATTTATTGTGTTTAGTTTGTGTTTGTGAGTGATGTTTTTAGTGTGATTTCCTGACGATGGTCGAATGACCGAAATTGCAATCGAATGATAGGGTAAGATTAACTTTAATAAAAATTGGATTAGTAAACGTATTATAAAAGTTTGATTAATCACTAATCCGTGAGCTAAAAATGGAATCTAATTATACTGATTTTAACATTGCATGAGCTTATTTGGCACATTTTTACAACTTTGTTGTTAATGCATTGTTCGAAATTCATGATGCACGACAGACACGATAAACACGACCTCATTCTAACGGCTCTAGAAGCCGACTGACAAGTCGGAACGTGTTCAAACTTGACACTGTCTGTCTCAACAGGCTATTGGACATATTAGATGAACTGGATGTAGCGTCAACAGTTGCTGCTTTAAAAATTCATACTATTTTTTTTATCACACCTCGTAACATCCAATTCAAAATAAAGTAGAGTCCCGCTACTACAAATTAATTGGGACCAAACACCGTTAGGCTTAGCAGGAATTCTGAATAGGCGGATTTCATGAATAATATCAACGTATTGACTTGTTAAGGCGTAAATTAAGTGCGGGGACTTCGGCTAGAGTCAGTTCTATACAGCGTTGAACGGCTCAGAGGAAAGCGAGGAGGAGGTGAACGCTCAAACTGAACTCATATCACACGTAGACGCGGCAAATGTTCTTGACCTTGTCTTAGTGCAGGTTATACCATCCGTTCTTTTCCTTCCGTTGCGTTATGATTCTGTTTTCTTCTAAAAACGGAAGGGAAGTGATAGGTTGTACGAACTGTCCGTTTTGTCATCCCACAGTCTGTCTGTTAGTACCGCATCGTCTTGAAAAAGATCAAGGTAAAATCTAATTCTTCGAGATAACAAAAACGGAGGAGAAAAAAGGATGAATGCAACTCGCAGGTGGCAACAACACTACTAGTGCCTAAGTTGAATCTAATCCTTCCTACTTTCTGAAGGATCCGGTATCCGTTTCACCGGACGCTTGTTGTGGTAGCTTCCTTTCCGCAAAACGGATGGAAAACGTGAAGGAAACAAAACCAGCTTTCGTTCCAATATTGTTTGAGGTGTTTTCATCTCACTTATGTCTCTATTTAACTTATTTGTATAACAATAAATGTACTTCTATTCACGAACGTCTTTTTCATTTCTCCTGTTTTTATGTTTAAAAAAATCGGTATTTTTTCTTCACTCTGTTCGGAATAGGCGGGTTTTTGGAATAGCAGGGTTCGTAATAGTGTTACTCTACTGTACTTGTTACAAAAAAATGTTCAAATTGTATATTATATAAAGGTGCAAATAATTTAAGCACAATCCAAATTAAATATTCAACTTTATATAGTGGTGAAAACAGGGTAGTTAATTATCATCACCTATAAAATAAACCTAACCTATAAAATCATAACAGGCTAATTATTTAATGAAATGTGGGAGAAAAAATTGATGATATTCAAACAACATATGTTGACGTCGACAGACATATTATGCCAGTTTAACACAAGAAACTGTGTCTAGCTACTGTATCACGCAACTACAGACAGATGTCTCTCCAATATACACGGTCTTATTCTTTTACATTGCATACAAAAAGCGTGCCGTCTCTGTCACCCTATACACGTGTCAATTTGAGTTTTGCCTTATACGTTATGTTATAATGGTACGTAATCAATACTTACCAGATTTGAACTGTTTGAATAAGACATCAAGTGTAGTATCTTCAAAGATAAAGTAGCAAGGGTTTTGATAGAACTGGCAGAGAGTCTTCAGTGCTGTGTTATCATCGGGGTCGACCAAAGCAAGATCCTTAATGAATAGCATGGTAACGATGTTGGTCCTTGATCCTTCATAAACGGGAATTCGTGAAAATCCTGTAATTGCACAAATAACACGAATTAAAGTTAATTTTTGTAATTTCAAACTGATTTTGACCAAGCTTAAGTTTATAAAAATGCAATACCGTCAAGGTTTGCAGCATATTTATACAATTTGTAAGATTTATAAGCTAATTTGTTTACACAAACATTAAAGGACTGTGGATATAGGACAAGCACACACATATTATAATTGGATTTGTGGTTTTTTTGCCTGTTTTTAATTACTTTACATGGTGCCTACGGAATTTTGGTAATTCATTTCCCCGATTTTTTTTTCATCTTCCTTGACTCACACACGCCTTATCAGAGTTTCTACCAGATCGTACAAATTTAATATCTTATACTTTTTTGGTACTTGTAGGGGTCTTCAAACAGAAATTTGGAGATCTCATTTTGAAATACATATTGACATCTTACGAAAATGTACAGATACAAAAATAATTCAACCACACAGCTGACCCGCTGACGTGAGTTGAATTTCCAAACCCGCTGACATGAGTTGAATTTCCAAACCCGCTGACGTGAGTTGAATTTCCAAACCCGCTGACGTGAGTTGAATTTCCAAACCCGCTGACGTGAGTTGAATTTCCAAACCCGCTGACATGAGTTGAATTTCCAAAATTAAGTTTATATGAATTTTAGGGTTTCAACCAACTATTTGGGAAATTTATCTACTCACAAAGGTGCTGAATAGCGGCCTATGTACGAAATATATTAGTAGAATTTGTTTGCACGTCAGCCTCCAGCTTCGACTCACGCGATGCTTCATTCCACTTGCAGCGAAGATCTAGCTTTACAAGTACGCACCTCGACCTTACGGCCTCGCAAGTATGATTCGATTCGCCTCGCAGCTTAAGACTCGGCCATCGGCCTCTGATCAGAAGATTTGAACTGGGTACTTTTATAGTATTTTATGTTTAGATCGATTTTGGGGGAACCTAGCGAGCTATACAGTCGTGTAAAAAAACAAAAAGTGCAAAATAATATCCTACATTAAATTTTTTGATAAAACCTTAGAAAAGTATAATTTTAGCCAATTTGTATCTGTATGATATACGAATTTCATGAAATTTACATCTAAAAATTGAACAGATTTTGAATATTTTCTTATAACTCTGAAAAAATGTTTGTTTCAGGGCAAAACAAATTTGTCATTTCCCTGATCTCCTCTGACCTATGAACCCTGTTAAAGCTATTAGCAAGGTTGTTTCAGACCTCTAGTTCATTTGGTGAGCCTCTCAAGTAAAGATAAGGCACCAACTGTTTGAAGACAGACAACTCTGACAAGCCAGCATAGATTAATTAGTAAATTTGGACTAAAACTATTTCTAGAAAAATGCATCGTAAGAACAAAAATACTGAATGCAAAATTTCCCAATGAAAGTTGTACGAGTGTGTTATTTGTACACATTTTTTTCAATAAAAATAAAATTGAAAATAGCTTTTTTATTATTGGACATGGTTATTGTTTTAAATTCTATTTAGTAGGCATCAATAAACAATTTATTTGCTGAACTAAAAGGATGTATTACAAGGTAGTAGTGATGTGGGCTGGGTAAATAACCAATGATCATTTAAATAACCAAAACGAGGGTATTTTTAGTTTTTGAGTTTCAACATTTTGTGTATGTTTTGACGATGTGTTGGGCAAACAAGGACTGAAACACAGTTATTTGATGCCTTAAATTGAAATTAGCGACAATATTTATCCTTTAAAACTAAAGAAAAGTAAAAAGTACGTCCGGGTATTTTTGGATATTTACAACATTTTGCACTGCTATTGTCTTTCTTAGTTCTTTCAATGGTTTTGAAAGTTTTTTTTTCTTAAAATAAGATAAAATGTTGGAAAAAACCTTTTTATTGTTTTAATATATGCTGAAATATTGTATAGAGATTAGTAACATTTCGTAAAAGTGTTGTACATAGCAAAATACAAAAAAGATTAAACTAGAACCTAATTAGTTACTGTAGTTGGCTTTTATTTATAACTAGCTGGCCCAACCCAGCTTTGCACGGATAGGAAAATCAAAGTTAAATGTATATTAACAAAAAATATATTACATCAATAAATATATTATACTATGTATTTCTTATGGGGATTTTTAGTAACTTTAACCCCCCCAAACCTCCCCTAATATTTCGATTTTTTTTTTAACTCTTTCTTAGCGAGCACCTAGGGCCCTAGAGGAAGCTACATAATAAATTTCATTCCAATCCGTTCCGTGTTTCTTTTTAGTAACTTTGACCCCTCAAACCTCCCTACAATTTCGAATTTTTTAAAACCCTTTCTTAGCGAGTACCTAAGGCCCTAGAGGAAGCTACATTCCAAATTTCATTTGAATCCGTTCGATGGTTTTTTGTAGTAACTTTGACCCCCCCAAACCTCCCCTAAAATTTCGAAATTTTTGAAAAACTTTCTTAACGAGCACCTATGGCCCTAGGGGAAGCTACATACCAAATTTCATTCCAATCCGTTCGATGGTTTTAGAGAAATCGTGATTTTGTAACTTTGACCCCCCCCCTCAAACCCCCCTAAAATTTCGAATTTTTTGAAACCCTGTCTTAGCGAACATCTATGGCCCTAGAGGAAGCTACATACCAAATTTCATTCCAATCCGTTCGGTAGGTTTTGATAAATCGTGATTTAGTAACTTTGATCCCCCTAAATTTTCGGAAACCCTTTCTTAGTGCGCGTCTAGAGCCTATAAAGAGTATTAGTGCCAAATTTCATGTTTGTAGGCCTCGTGGTTTTGGAGAAACTGTGATGAGTCAATGAGTCAATGGTATTTGGCTTTTATAAGTATAGATAAAAACTTTCAAATACTGTAACAAAGGCTTTAGTTTTATTACTGGAAAATAGCAACAAAGATGTGGGAGGAGAGGGTGCTTGCTACTTTCGTAGTAACAATAAGCCTAATAGTAATAATTCAAGTATGTGTGGTGTATGTCAAAAGGTAACAAAATAAATTCAATAAAAATTACCTGAAGTAGAAAATGTTTTATAAATGATCTTTAAGTTGTTTTTGTTTTTTAAAAGAGTAGATGAAGTTTATGCATCCTCTAATTAATAAAAATGCATGACAGGAAGTTTGAATAGTGTAATGAAGATGTTCTAACCTAACCTACACCTCCCTACCTAGCTTTTTGCCTCCACAATCTCACAAAGACCTTTCTTTTAACTGCTTTTTTCAATTAAAGAGTTGAAAAAAGTTCAATTTATTTTTACCCAATGTGTCCCTGCTCAATTAATAATGTTCATGGTCAAATAAGGATATAAAGAGAAATTCATGTATGTTCACTCCTAAATAATTTTTTCTGAATTTTTCAGGTTAAAACTATTTTTTTATTTCCTAATCTTTTAACCTACTAAGTGCTAAGTCCCAGTTCTAATTTCTTTTAATTTTAATAACTTTCTAGTGTTGTAGCAGTAGCAGCTCTGAAAAATGAGTTTGCGTACATTTCCCAAGGTTTAACTTACTCCGAGATGGGTTTTTAATTAAAATTCTAAAACACCCGGATATTTATGAACATTGGGTAGTTACCCCGATTCATAAAAACCTGGGTATTTTACATCACTACGATGTAGTCCAGAAAGTAAGTTCTATTTCAATTTTTATCAGCGACAACGCTGCGATGTAGTTCTGCGCATCCAGTTCTATCACTCCGAGTTAACGTCATTTTGAGATCACTGTTGGTTGTGTATGGTTTTTAGTGCTTGTTTATAATGTCGGCGTTGATAGAAAATCCTGCTGCTTGTGAAATTAGATCTGTGATTCGTTTTCTGAATGCGAAGAACGTTAAACCAATTGACATTTATCGTCAAATCTGCGAGGTTTATGGAGAAAATGCAACGACTGATTTAACGGTGAGAAGATGGGTCTTACAGTTCAATGAAGGATACGATCAAGTGCACGATGAAGAACAAAGTGGACGTTCATCTTTGGTTACTGATGAATTGGTTCTTGCAGCAGTTGACCATAAGATTAAGGAAAACCATAATTTTACAACTAATGCTCTTGCTACCGAATTTCTGCAAATTTCACGATCACTAATTCATGAAATTGTTAATGAAAAACTGCGTTTTCGAAAACTTTGCTTATGTTGGGTGCCCAAAATTCTTATGGAACAACACAAAAAAGCGCGAATGAGCAGTGCATTTCAGTTTTTGTGACGTTACGACAACGAGGACGATAACTTTCTGTCTCAAATAGTCACGGGGATGAAACTTGGGTTGCTTATGACACCCCTGCAACTAAACGGCGATCGATGGTACACTTCGTCCCCAGCAACATAAAAACCCAAGACAATCTTGACATCTTGAAAAGTCATGTGCACAGTGTTTTGGGATAGACAAGGCAAATTGAGACCACACCTCAGACTCATACACCGTACCTTTTCAAATAACAGCCGGATTCTTTGTCCTCCCACCGCAAACCAGGTAAAAAATGTTTGCGATAACACATACTTATAAAAGGCGGTGGTGATTCACTTCAGACACTCTAAAGCTCTAAATGAACCCTATTTTCGCTCTAAAGCTCTAAATGAACCCTATTTTCAAAGGAAAAGAGCAACAAGGTCAATTGAAATATATCACAGGACTATTTTTGCTGATGAAAGGATGAACCCCTTGAATTTGAGACCTTATTAATGGTAGATTTTGATTACCCTGAAGCTATATTTAGATCAACTTTCTATAGTTAATTTTCTTCAGTTTATTTTTAAAGATTGTTAATCGATCAGTAACTAGTGCATTGTTGCATGTTTAACCTTTTCGCTGCGTAAATCGACTACAGTCGATTTGAGATTTTTACCGTTCACTGCGTAAATCGACTT